>BQNB010027547.1:0-52563 GCA_026074375.1 Tanacetum coccineum
GGATTAAAATGGATGAAAACGTAAAAAAAACGTACAAAAAAGAATAAAGACGGTTGAAAACGTATAAACCCAGAAAAAGATCGTTTGTATAAAGGACTAACGATGCAATAAAAAACAAGCAGACGTTAAGTTAACCTGGTGGAGCAGGTCAAGTAGGTCACCAGTACACACAATAGCACGAATTCAAAAGTTGAGCGACACAATGAAAAAAAAATAGTTGCCTACATACAATGACAAAAAGTGGCAAATATATTATATTTTTAGGTAATTAACCCATTATTTAATTATTGTAGAAAGAAGTGAGAAGAAGAGAGAAAAAGAGGTAAGAAGTGAAATATTTTGTCTGAATTTTTGAAGAGGTTAGAAGTGATTTTTACCACTTATCTCTGCAAAAAAAAACAAACAAAAAACGTATGAGAGACTGCAGACATAAGTGGTGAAAAGAGGTTAGAATAGGTCATTTGAAAAAAACAAACTCGTTTTGGCAACTATACAATTGAAATTTGTATACCATTAGAGCTCAAACTAAACTTTGAGATACAAACTGCCAACTTGCAGGCCAAATAAATTGCCATCCCCATTTGTCATGATGATATTGAATCATAACCGTCCTTATAACCAATTTTGTCTGTTACGTTAGTGCTTTCCTGCCCCAAGTTTTAAATGTGTTGGGCTATTTGGTCATGTGTCTGATATTTGCACTAGCAGTTGCATGTTAGTGTGAGAAGTTGGTACTTGATCTACAAACCTCTACTACTAGTCCTTAGGTGTTTCTTTTTCCCTTGTTACCTCTTAGTGAGTAGGGTAATAAAAATCTCACTCTCTCAAATAAGTGGCTTATAAGTGATCCTTCGAAACCACTTAATTCATACAAAAAAAAGAAACAAGTTACGACTACATTTGTATTTCTACTAATTGCTTTGATAATGCATTTGCCGGATAATTTGAGATGGATTAGGATGCCGGTCTTGGTTGTAACCATTGTGATATGTTGTTGCAATATTATACCAGTATGTATTGACTTTTGGTTATATGTTGTTTAATGAGATCTGTGTTTTATTTATTTTGTTGCAATGGAAATTGGAATGTCCGTTTCTGGTCAACCCAATCCGACCCATTTTAAGACAATTTTCTTTTGCTTCATTTTTAGCGTATGTTGTGTTTATCTTTTCACCAAGCACTTGATTTTTTAACATTGTGCCTTAGGGTTCCTCTTATACACACAAGGAAACCCTAATGGGCTCTACAAACGTCAAAGGATAATACATATCCTTTCCTAAGATATCTCCTAAGATATCTCTAAGATAACTATTACTATTCTGTTACATAAACAGACTTAACTATAAACAGAACTAACTCTGACCAGTACTAACTCAAGTACTGCTACTCTACCAGTACTAACTTAGTACTGCCAGACTTAACTTAGTACTGCCAGTATTAACTCAATACTAACAGAACTAACTATTACTACCAGACTTAACTGTTATACTACCAGTATTAAGTCTGTTACAATCTATTTTCCCAACAGCGAAACGCTATGACTTACGCTTTATTGCTCTTACCTTTTTTCTTTCCGCTGGTAAAGTTTCATCCGTGAGATATTTAGGACTAGATTGTATGTAAGATATAGCATAAACTCCACAGTTCAAAATGATCTCTGAATCTTGACATCACCAAAACCATAACTTCCTTTAAACAAAATTGACTTAACGAATATTTCCTTCAAATTACCGTTGAATCAAAACTAATGGCGGCAACTTGTCCTTAACTAAAACTAATAGCTTCTTTTGTTACAGTTTTATGAGTCGTGTTACTAAAGTGTTTTGATGCTTACATTAAATTAGGGGTGTCATAAAACCCGACCCAGACCCGAACCCGAATAATGATAATCGGGTCGGGTTACTCGGGTTCAAAATCTAACTCGGGTCAATCGGGTCGACCCGAGTAACCCAAATACAAAATAGGATCAGGTATCGGGTTCAAAATACTTTGCCTATTCGGGTTCGGGTTAACCTGACTAACCCGAGTTGGTTTTTTTTAGATAATTTTTGCTAATCTTTATATGAAAGTATAAGTAAAATGGTTTATGTAAACGCAGTAAACTTGGCTTATTTGTTGGCTCTATATGAATATATTATAGTAACTGTTCACTTTCAATTCTGTAACACATGATATGCTTAATTCTTGTGTAGTACTCCGTATGATATTAGTAGCTTATTATGTTTGTGTAGTATGTTCTTATGTTTAATGGTAAGTTTAATTATGCCTACTGATGCAAATTTGTTACATGGTCTATAACTCTATACCTTGTGGTCTATACGTACTCATGCAAATTTGCATACCAATTTGCCTTCCGATCAAACTTACCTACCGATGCAATTTGCATCATGCAATGTGGAGGGTTTTCAATTTGTTACATGGTTTATACCTTGTGATCTAATGTTATAGGTTTAAATGTTTAATATTATACATTTATATTTCCTCTCATTTAATATTTTACGTATGACTTTGGCAAATTGCCATCTTGTCTATGTTTGTATTTGATTTTGTTATGAATCACTAGAGGTGTCATTGTGTTTGAATTATTAATAAAGTCTATAATTTAAACATTGTATTGTTAATAAAGTCTATAATTTAAACATTGTACAATAAGTTCATAAGCATGTAACAAACAAACGCAATGTGATTTATACATGTGCTTTCTAGTTTAAGAAACTACAAAGTTTAAAAAAATTATATTATGTGATTTTGTAAATTGAACAAACCCGAACCCGACTTGACCAGACCCGACTTGGACCTGACCCGTTTGACCCGAACCCGACTAACCCGAGTTCAAATAGGGTCAGGTTCGGGTATGGTATTTTTAGCCTCGACCCGACTTAGACCCGACCCGTTTGACCCGAACTCGACCAACCCGACCCGATTAACACCCCTACATTAAATAGTGGCATATTTAGGGTGCTTGTTTCATTAAAATGCTTTTGGTCTTAATCTAAGTAACACATTTTACTATTAAAAGGTGAGGTTAATATACAAAGATGTTACTAAAGTTTACAAAAATGTTCGCCTAAGTAACTAGAGTTTTATTTTGTTCATCTAAGTTACCCATGTTCACGGGTTGGTTAATTAGGTTACCCAACATTTATATAAGTTAGACCAATGTTACTCCCATGAGGGGTTACCGGGTGAGAGCTGGTATTCTTTGCCACATAAGCCTGACAAATTTTCCACCTCACCAAAGCCTAGCCACGTTGGTTTTTCACTTTCTTTATTTTATAAAAACCCTCAAACCCTTTACCTTTCTTCTATTTCTCATACCAAATCAAATTTAGGGTTTACAAAATACCCTTTCTTCCACAACCCACTCATCAAACGTGAACATGACCTTGAACATCCTTTGTGGTTGTGGTGAACTAGCAAGGTTGCAAACTTCGTAGACACAAAATAACCCCGCAAGGGGGTTTCTTGGTTGCCCCAATTACATAGATCCTACAAGAAATTGCAACTTTTTCAGATGGATTGATCCCGAATTATCAAATCGTTGGTATCAAGCAAAGATGTATCAGCTACATTTGAATGTGATGAATACTCAACAAGAGCTTGTTCAAGTGAACAATCAACAGTCTCGATCTACCTTCAACAATAGGGTGTTTATTGTCTTGATTTTTAGCATGTTGCTTATTAGGTTTCTTTAAGTTTTTGTTTGGTTTGTTAAGGTAGTATGGTAGGCTGTGGTATGACAGGTTAGGTATAATGTTGTTTTGGTTTGTGGAGGTAGTATGGTAGGTTGTGGTATGATGTAATGTTGCTTCTTAATGGTTTGAGAAGTCCTTTTAAGAGTTGATGTATGATAACTCTTGTTTTTATCTAAGTAATGAAATTATTAAGTTTCTAAGGTTATATTTATTAGTTTATACAATACTGATCATATGTAACACAAAATAACACAACATAAGATTACATAACATTAATAGCATTAGCATCCAGAATTCCAAGATTAAACAACATAATTGTAGGGATACAAAAGACAGTTTTAACAAGTATCTTCCTACATTACATAGTTTTACCACATAACTGAATTGGCACATGTACAAAATTGCCTAACGATTGGCAAGCCAATCTAAGTTAAACCTAACCACTACTCTATTGAAATTGCATCATCTGGATCCAATCCTGGTCAGATGATGGTGGCTTGTTAAACTTAATTTGTGCAATCCTTTATGATGTTCTCCTTACAAAAACGGGTTGTTGTTGCCTTGGCTCTTCATGTTGATGCATAGTTCTGGTTCTTCATGTTGAGGCACATGTTCTGGTTCTTGGGATGCAACTGGTTGTGATTGGGTTAATGCAATCTCTGAAACTGAGCATGGATAATGCAATCTTCTGGTGTAGTACCTTCTAGCCATGCATGGCTAGGAAGACCCATACTATTTTGCATCTAAAAAATAACATTAGAGAATGAGGTTAACTATTGAAAGTATAATACATACATAAATATGAAATTATTATAGATAATGAGGTTAAACTTACTCCTAACATAGTCTGTCCATCTATTGGATCCCAAGACACACCAAATCATATTGGCCTAATACCACCAGGATACATCCTTGACTTTGATCCATCCTTACTTCCTCTACTTCTAACTACTTTCCCATTTATGGTCCTAAGCTTGTTCCCGCTACTCCCAAAATCAGTATCTTCATTGCTTGACCTTTCTTTCCCATGGGATATAATCCACACACCTTCCTTAAGTCTGATAGCACCTCCCCTTGTCTTCACACCTCCACCCCTCATTCTTACACCACCACTTGTCCTCACAACACTAATTGCAGTATTTGGTGTAGACATCTTAAATCCAGGAGGTGGTGTACATGGTGTTGCAGATGGTGTAGATGGTGATGCGGTCACTTTGCCACCCCTTGCAATCACTTTCCCACCCCTTGCAGTCACTTTGCCCTTACTTGCAGTCACTTTCTCACCCCTTGCAGTCACTTTGCCCCCACTTGCAGTCTCTTTCCCACCCTTTGCATTCACTTTACCTTCTCTTGCAGACACATTTTCACCACTTACATTCACATTTCCACCATTTGAAAGTACAATCTCACCTCTTGCAGTAACATTCCCACCACTTGCAGAGACATCAAGTGTTTGTATGATCATTGTTGATACTTTGTATCTCTTTCATCACCTTTTCAAACATTGTGAGATATGTTGTCTTTGCTGCTTTTCAAAACATATTCTTGTATTGTACCCCCAATGTATTTCTTCATGCAGTTAGCATATAAGTGTCTAGCACATTGTATATGCTCAGCCAAAGACATAACCTCTTTTGCAACTTCAATAATAACCTGCAATTATACAAGTTAGAATGCATAAACAACACTTAAGTATTATGACACCAAAAGTAATTTTGTGTACTTTATGTTGATCAGAAATGATAGTTATACCTTCACCGGATCTTTAATACAATAACAACACTCATACTATGTTCTCAAGTTTGTGTTAAAGAGTGAAAGGGAAAGTAAAAGAAAACTAAAAACATGTCATGTTCTTGAGTTTTTAGACGTAATGAAAGTAAAATAAAATGAGAGAAAATGGTGGGTTTGTTCCTTCAAATTTTTCATCTCACTTTTGAGATGAAATATGAGTAAAGTGAAAAAAAACAAAAACTAAACCAAGCTTAATAAGTACTCTTTTTTATTTATTTTTAATCATTGTTTAAAAAGGTATAACAGTAAATTAACAAATATAAAAAATATAAAAAAGTGGCAACTTTATTTCCTTTTGTTTTAACACTAGAACACAAAAAATTAGCAACTTTCTTTCCTCTACTCTTCCTTTCTATATTTTTCTTTCATTTACTTTTCTTTACTCTTTAAAATAAACTCGAGAACAGAGCGTGTCAATCTCGTCTGAACGAGGTATGAAAGAGATGAAATATAAACGGATGAGTTAACTACATGTTTCGTCCTTAAGGTTTGCCGGGTTTAACGGTTTTGGTCCAATAGTTTAAAATGTAACGGATCTTGTCCGTTTTTGGTCGACCCGCAACACTTTTGGTCCATTTTACGTTGACTATTAGTTTGACTTGTTAAAAAGATATGAAATAACTAAAATACCCTCGGATGATGGTGTGTAATGACTAAAATGACCTCTCCTTTATTATTATTATTATTATTATTTCAATAATAATAATTATAAAAATAGAATATTATTATTATTATTATATTTTTTTTATAACATCATTTACACGCTTTCTAGTCGTAGTTGGTACCGCCCATGTTCACTTCAGCATGCAAGGAAAACCTTCAGGAAGAATAAAAGGTTTTCTCCTCAACAAAGCTATCAATGCTTTAGTCAAGATCTTTAGCAGTCGATCGTTCATTTTCTCTCGGGAGACATGGCTTCAGTTCAATCATTCTCTCCGGCTTACTAAGAAGGGCTATAATGATGAGCCAAGGACGCTTCGCCTTATCTATAGAAACAGTCAACTGAATTCGCTCTTTGGTTTGGTAATGACTTAATCTATAGGTAGAAAGCCTTATGATGGGAAACTACCATGTTAGGTTTGGAGAGAGAGAGAACCCAGAAAAAAGTCATTATTGGAGTAGTCCGCCCAGTAGAGGCTTTCTTAGCGAAAAAAGTATATTCATGGATGGATTAGGGGAAATAGTCTTCACCTTACTTTCAAGTGTCAATCATTTTGATCAAGGCCCAGCTAACGCGTGAAACACTCCGCCTGGGGAGTACAGTCGCAAGACCGAAACTCAAAGGAATTGACGGGGGCATGCACAAGCGTTGGAGCATGTGGTTTAATTCGATACAACGCGCAAAACCTTACCAGCCCTTGACATATGAACAAGAAAACCTGCCCTTAACGAGATGGTACTGAAGACTTTCATAGGGGCCCAGCTAACGCGTGAAACACTCCGCCTGGGGAGTACGGTCGCAAGACCGAGACTCAAAGGAATTGACGGGGGCCTGCACAAGCGGTGGAGCATGTGGTTTAATTCGATACAACGCGCAAAACCTTACCAGCCCTTGACATATGAACAAGAAAACCTGTCCTTAACGGGATGGTACTGACTTTCATATAGGTGTTGCAAGCCAAGGACAAGATGAATCTATTGCCTTGCCTCCAAGATAAGAAATGACACCAAATGATTCAATAGAAGGCATTAAGCAGGCAGAGCGAGAAGAGATGATATCCTTTATCCTGTTGCAGCTTTCATGAAGGCTTTCATTGAAGAATCGAAAGAATCTACCCAGTCTAGGGCTGAAAAGGGGGCTAAATGAAGAGACCCACAAAACCCACATAAACATCTTTCCCTTATATCTCTATTCACCTACTGACTCAAACACTTTCATACTTTTTCACCCTTATCACTCCAAAAAAATAGTACTTAATTAAACATAGCCTCCCATCAAATCAACTCACGTGGCTAATAGCATATACAAACCAACTTACACACACCGAGTATGTCTTCTGCAGCTTCAAAATGAGATCTTGTGTTCTTTATTTTTGTTTGTGAGATGGTTTCGAGTCTTGAAACAACCCACCACCAAACCCTCCCCCCATTATAAAACTGCCACCACCACCAGAAATGGTGTTCAGTTTGGTGGTGGGTTTTCATTTTTTTAAATAAAAATTGGGGCTTTTTGGTTTTTCGATTAAACTGGAGTAATTGGTTGAAAGATTTGTGTTGTTTGATGTGAGTCACTCATTTATAAAGTTAATTTTTATGATTTGAGTTGAAATATAAGGTTAGGATTATTTTTTTTGTAAAATTAGGGATTTGGGGGGTTTTGTTTATATTGAAGGAAGTTGTTAGAGGGTTAATGTTTGGTGGGTGTTGGCCGACGATTAGGTGACGATGGCGAGGGTTAGGTGGCAGTTTGGTGGTGGCCGGCGATGTGTTGGTGTCGGTGAAATGATGGTGAGATGGTGGAAGGTGTTGGTGGATGGTAGTGGTAAATGGTTAGTAGTATTTGTTATTGATAATGATAGTGAGGAAGATTATGTATTTGTGATGTTTGATACTAGGTTAAGTTGTTTGTGTTTACCAGTTGTAATAGAGGAAGAAAAGGTAATGTCTAGAAACAAAATTAGAAAAAGAAAAATATTTAAAGAGAGTGAGTGGTGGAGGAAAATGACCAAAATACCCTTTCTTTTAACGTCAAACTAAGTTTGACTAACGGTGGTGTTACAGGTCGATTAAAAACGGATTGAATCCGTTACATTTTAAACCAAGGCTGTCAAGATCGTGATCCCACGTGGGATCGTTTTTCTTTAAAATATCAAGATCGTAAGATCGGATCGAGATTGTAAGATCCTATCAATTTGTCGTATTTTGTAAACAAAAGATAAACGAGTCAAACTATTTTCATTTCTACACAACATTAAAGATAAATTCATATAATATCATATCCTATTAAATATGTCAAAGATCAAATTTGAAACACCAAAGTAAAAGTAAAACACACTTTTTCGGATTATTTTGATTTCGACTTATATTTCATAAGCTTCGATTTTCCCGCTTATTTTGAGACTTGTGGGCTTATATAAGTTTATTACGATATGATAAACTAATATAAACTCATAAGTCTCAAAATAAGCTAGAAAACTGGGGCTTATGAGATATAAGCCGAAATCAAATAAGCTTATAAACCCACATATAAGCAGAAACAAACACCTCTAGGTATAAACTATAATCAGGTCTAGAAAATGAAACGTCAATGGTTGACTTATTAGGCATTAGTAAAGCTCATTTGTTTTTAGGCCTAAGCAAGTGAGATAGACTCAAAAGATAGAAAAAATGAAAAAAAATTAGAAATAGGTAAACTCGGATCGCGTGACGATCTTACGAGTTTAAGTGCGATCCCACGATACATACGATCCCACCCCAAATGTGATCCTATGCCGATCTTACACAATCTTAGCTAGTAAACACGTAAGATCGTACGATCTTACGTGTTTACTCGCGATCTTGACAACCTTGTTTTAAACTATTGAATCAAAATCGTTATATCCGGCAAACCATAAGGACCAAAAATGTAGTTAACTCTAAACGGATTATATCCCCATCTTAAGGTAAACCCAAGAGCATGAAAACTGTTTTTTCATTAAGGCCCCCGTCAAGTGTATGTGTGAGGGTAGGGTCAGTGTGTTCAAACATAAGTTTAAAGGTGACATTCAGTCAGGAGTTTCACAAGCAAAAATGTAGAAAAGTATATTTGCTAGGACAACGTACCTTATTGTTTATTTCAACTCCGAAATCTGTTGAGACATCTCATACAGACTAGGGGTGAGCAAAAAAACCGGTTGCCAAACCGGAAACCGGTTCCAACCCGAAAACCGAACCGGTCAAACCCGGTTTTGACCAAACCGGTTCCGGTTTTTGGCCAAACCGGGGGTTTGGAACCGGTTTGGCTTTTTTCGGCCGCCACCGGTTTGACCACCGGGTTTTGGAACCGGTTTTTGGAACCGGTTTGGACCCGACCCGGATTTTTTTGGATAAAAATGGGTCCCGGGAATTTACTTTATCAGATTTTCTTATCTTTTTAGATTTTCTTGTGGATAACTGGATAGGATAACTGATTTTCTTATCCTATAAATAAGGGTGTTGTATTACAACTTAAATCACAACTTACATTACATACAATCCTTCTTAAGCAAAAAAAAAAACCTATCCACCTCAATGGCAAGTCAATCCGCCTCAGACTCAGCTACTACCGGTGTTAGTTCAACAAATGCACTGGGAATTCGTGAAATCATACAAACCACTCAAAACAATGAAATTTGGAAAGACTTCAACATGTGCATTATGACCAACGGTCAGAAAAAAGCTCAATGCAAGCATTGCTTTAATTTCTTGTCGGTGGGTTCCAACACGACGTTGAAGCATTGCTTTAATTTCTTGTCTATGTTACATGGTTACACTTAAAGGCGCAGCAGAATCAGAATCCGGAAGTGGGGCAAACGTCGATGGGAAGAGATGGGCAAATTTTCATGTTCAATCCGGATTATCTTCGTGAACAATTCGCGGGGTTGGTGATTCAACGAGGGTTACCATTCAACCACTTTGACCACGAGCAGACAACGAGGGTGTTCCAGAACACTATGCAACCAAGATACACTCATGTAAGTCGTTCTACTCTCAAACGTGATTGCTAATGAAACTATGGGTAGCGGCTAAAAAAGCACAACAATTGATGGTTGTTGGTAACGTTAAATAATAAGTCAATCCTAACACGGAAATATGGTTCCCGCTACCCTCATAATTTGCCCCGGTCCTTACATGTGTGTTAACCGCACTTGGATTGAAAACCTCTGTACTGGCAAATGATGAGGAAGAGGGTCATTTTCGTTCGAAGGAGTTTTCGTTGCTCATGGTGTACAAACTTGAAGTATGTGTTTGGAAAAAGTATTTGTCATGTATGGTTTGAAAGAAATAAATTATGTCAATTACTTTGGACGTTGCTAGCAAATAACAACAAGCGGCCATGGATAAACTAATATTAAAGATACGATCCCCCACCAATGGGGGTTAGATTTTATCACAGTCGTTGTGTTGCTCACTCATTAAACTTGGATTGTGCAAGCTGGTTTAAAGGTCCCCATAATTTAATCAAAAGTAGAGGTGCTTTAAATCTCAAATGTTAGTAAGTATTGTTTCTGAATCTGGTGATTAAAAAGCCGAAATACGACTCATTTTTAAAAGTCTGTAAGTTGCTGAAAAACCCTTTTATTCACCTAATTGGGCCGTTGACCTACACCGATGGAACTCCACTTTGAAATGTTCGAAAAGTGGTTTGAAACAGAAAAATGACAGTTGGAGCGTATTCATGACATTATAGGTTAATAAGAATGAGTTTAGAAGGTTTAAAAAATTTCCGGTATGAATATTGTGGTTCTTATTTGAATCGTTTAAACCAAATTACTTGAAGTTTTCAAAATGCTACGGTTATTTTGTCGGGGGGTTTATACCCAACATCTCCATTGGTACTTCAACGCTTTTTTTCATAAGTTGCAAATATCTGATTTAGAACTTTGAGGGGTGGCGGGGGGGGGGGTGTTGTCATGTATGGTTCAATCAATGGAAGAAAAAAACTTAAGAAGTATATTTTGAAAACATCCCATCGATAATTACTTGTGCAGTCCGCTTTAAATCCTTTTTTTTAATGTATCGGGGGTAGACTATATTATTGTGAATATTAAGTAGGGACTTGGATGTTTGAAGATGATGGTTTTGCAACTTGGTCATTGGATTGGTTTTCACGAATCTTTCCATGGTTTGTTATAATATGATTCTTCAAATATAGGTACTAACCAGACTCAATCAAACAAGTGGTGGGGTTCTCTATCGGGTGGTGACTCAGTGATCCTTATGCTTCATTTGCTTCAATGTTTAATCCACCAACATAAAAAAAAGAAGTCAAGGGGTGATCCTACAATGTCCTCCGAGTATGAGCAATATCTCAAAACAGATTTTGTCTCAGGACTTCAGCCCAAGGACTTTGCATCTTATGATGTATTGGGGTTTTGGAAATCAAAGGAAAATCAGTTTCCTGTTCTATCCCGCATGGCCATGGATATATTAAGTGTCCAAGCTTCTTCGGTAGCATCTGAATCAGCATTTTCAACAAGTGGTAGGTTGTTGACAATCCGAAGAACAAGACTAACTCCGGAGTCTTTAGAGATGTGCATGTGCTTGAAGGATCACTTAGACGCTCAGGAGCGTAAACAAAACACCTCTCCTCTTGAACTACCCTTAGACGTTGAAGAAGGTGTCTTTAATGACGAGGTGCAACAAAATGAAGCCACTCAACTTACCGATCAAGAAATTGCGTTAGATGCTAGTAGCGATGGCTCTTTGTCTTCAGGAGAACGACGTCGTGATTATATGATGAGCAGCGGAGCCGAAGATGACCAAACCGGAGAGGGAGGGTCTATGTCACATGGTTACACTTACTACTAGTATTGTGTTGTATTTCCTAATCTTTTGTTGTATTTCCTTTATGTATTTCCTTTATGTTGTATTTCGTTTATGTAATATTATGGTTTGTATTCAATAAAAGTTGAAGGTTAATCAGTTTATAGTATAACAACACCAAAAAAATTTAAAAAAAAAAAAAAACCCGATCAAACCGGTTTTAGTGGTTAACCGGAACCGAACCGGTTCCAAACCGGCAAACCGGTTTCGGCTCAACCCGGTAAGAAACCGGTTCCAAACCGGTTCAGGGTTTGGGCAAACCGGTTTCGGCTCCGTGTTGACCGAAACTGGTTCCTGTTTGACTCAAACCGAACCGATCTGGTTAACCGATTTGCGCACGTCTAATACAGGCACCGTCTAAATGTAGAAAGATTCATGACAAACCACGTTTTTATTTTAAAATATATCATATTCAAGTTCCATATAACATTGTATCCTCGTTACAGAAAAGGACCACTAATGATTTGCACTCTTATTTTTTATTTGCACACTCCAACCTGTGCAATAAACGGTTGTACATTTGTTATATTCTACTTCACCAGGATGTACAATTGAGTGTGCAAATAAGAAATGAGAGTGTGCCAATCAATTCCCACAAAATAACTATAATATGATTCAAAACAACAAGCAACAGTAACAAATTTAAAATGTTTTTATTTATGAATTTTCGGCTAAGCGGCAAATTCTAGCATCTGCAGTGATCTTTATTTTGTATAAACTCATGAATAGAATAACTGTATAGCAGGTGTGAAGTGATCGAGTAGGCAGATGAATTTACACGGGAAGCTTGTCCCCACTGGTGTTGGTGCAGGTGCTGCTACGAAGTAACTAAAATATGAAAACAACGCTGTCGTGAACCCTGGATTTCTGGTTCTGAGCCACACACTCAGATATCCACATCAAGTTCCTGATCTCCTGCTCCCTCAGCCTCATGTATGCAAAGAACACGCCATAGTGAAACTGCAGATTAAAAAGCACCAGTTTAATCTTTAAAACCCTAAACTGCATAACTCGTAATGGTGACCAGTTTACTTGTACATGGGTCGATTCGGGTTAGTTTTATCTCTAGCGGGTTAAATCAAAGCTAAAAAGTAAACGGGTCAAAACTCACCCAAAGTGTATTTTTATACTTCATAAAACCTCCAAATTTTCAAAAAGGTATATTATCATGGAAATAGTATAATCAGGGACGGAGCTAGAAATTTTTTTAGGGGGGGCTCAAAAAAAAATCGGTCATAACATACAATTGTTTATTTTAGAAGCTATGTTGAAGTTTGAATCGTTTGACATACGGGTTCAATTATATTTTTTTCGGTAACAACATACGATTACTTGATTAGTTGAGAAAATGAAAAAAATGGGTAAAAGTTAGACGTAAATAATACCGTAGCGAATATGGTTTAATTAGAAGATTCTTTTTTTGCAAAAGAGATACAATCATAATACTTTAGCAAAATTTAACCATAACTCAAATGATAAATCATAATCTAGAGGGGTGAAAATTGAACTTTTTAAAAAAAGTACACCAGTAGCATTTAAAAAGCAAACGAATCTTTTTACTGTAGTATTTGTTTTTTGTCCATCTTCCTGGCAAGGCCTCAACACCTCCATTAAAACAAGAATATGACATTGCTTATCAAATTCCTTCTTTTCTTTCTTTTTTCTCACTTAGATGTAAGGTGGTTCCGCCATTGTTGGGGGTGGCCGAGCACCCTCTGGCCCCCCCACTGGCTCCGTCGTTGAGTATAATAGTTGCAATCATAGTTAGTTAACATGGATATTTCCACTTCTACCAAATCTGAATTTTAGAAATTTAAACTGTCACAATGACCAACCTGCTGCTCAAAAGATAAGCAAAGTCGTTTCACCTCCTCTTCATAAAATGCCTTATCAAGCATCTGGCTTTCTCCATAGGATAGCTTGCCAAATATGGGCTGGTAAGGAGGGTATTTCTCCATCACACCACGAACCTACAAAAGTGATATGCGAAAAACTAAAATACATGAAAAACCGCGTACTTTACAGAGTCAAATTAGACATGGGTTTTTACAGTTTTTCATCTCTAAGAGCTTCTAACTTGTATGTAAATGGACTCATTTGAGACTGTAAATTGACTCTTTTGGAAAAGGAGGTACTATTAATCAAATTTATCGATAGTCTTTTTTTCATGATACTTTAATGAGATAGAGCTAAGGCATATACCTGGTCTATATCCTCACAGACAGCAAGTTCCTCGTGGCCGTAGGGGTAGCTGTTGCAAAGCCAGAGCAGATATAAGCACACAATAAAAGATGGTGAGAAAGATACAGGGGTAACAATTTTGACACATTTAATTATAAATTTAGGCCAAGCTGATCAAATTTATATATTAGCTAAAAGGGAATGGGTTGTACGGGTCAGATATGTATCAACATCTCCAAGACTCTTATTTAATGCAAACAAGTATACAACCTCCTGATTAGTTGTCATCCAAAAATTTAGATTAGTGTTGTTATGAGATTTTTGTTATCATAAATAAAAACACTGATAATTTACAAATATTTAAAATGGTGAAAATAGCGTTTGCAGGTCAACCTAAATTATCCCCTCCCATTCCAACGTGTACTTAGACCGACAATTTCCAACCCAATCCCGTTATGGCACGTTACCCGCCCTGCCCAACCCACCCATCTTGCAACTTTTAGATAGAACTGTGACTAGCATATCCACAGAAGTTGCATTACTTACAGTAAGCCAAAACTAGAATACAACTTTTTACGATCATCTCGCGTAAGCTCTGTTCCAATGCTGCATATAGAATCCACAAGACAGCAGTAAAAAATTATAATCGGAAACTTGCATATGTAAATAAACTGCCCCAAGAACGAAACATTTAAAAAGGAAGCACCTGTTTATGGTAATATTAACAGCTCTTCTATCAGCCTCAAACGCTAGAAGATCGGACATTATTTCAGCAGTCGCACCACCTAGTTTCTGTTCCCAAATTCTTAATTAGAACGCACTACAGAAAAATGTTTGCAGATATAAAAAATACCAGCAAAACAGTTACCTGGCAGAACTGGTAAAAATCCTCAAGATATGCCTTGTAAAGAGTGTTTCTCATAATCTCAATGTTCATATCATCCAAATCCTGCATATGGCGGTATTAGATTGTTTCAAAAAGAATAAGAAACCAAAAAAATATAAATGAGATAAAACAACGAACAGTATATACCTCTGATGTAATGCACTCAGAAAAGTATGGAGCAAGTGGTGTATCTACAAGCACCAACCTGTAGAGCTCGCGCATATTCTGAGCGACTGCCAGAGTGGCAATACTGAAAAAATGAAAAGAAACTTAGGTTAAGTTAAGTTGAGCAGCACTTGCAAAACAACTCAAGATGAGTCGTTGGCTGGTTACCTGTCAAACATTCCCAAAGGGTGGCATTTTTCCAACAGTTCCTGAACATCTCTCTCATGCAAGGTTCCAGTAACAATGAGGACAACATTGTCAATCATGTGACCGTATCTGAGGGAAAACACATATATTAGGTTGATTCGATCTAAAGAAAAATTATTTTATTTTGCTTTTCTGGCTGTTTTGAAGCTAATATTGGATCCGCAAAAAATCAATTTTCTTTGCTCTTCTGACAAGATACCACATTAATGATGAAATGTATCATATTTGTTACATTTCATACGACAGAAGAAACAAAAAGGACAATTATGTCAAAGGAAAGATTATGGTATATTGCATTAAAAGACTCGCTATAACAATGATCACCAGTATGTTATCAATATATACTTATAAGGAAACCAGACGTAATATAGCTTCCTTGTCCAATTAACAATTAACCACGAGGTGTAGTTAAATCGGTGCAAAGAGCGGAAGCAAAATGAAGATATATCCCAAAACCAGAGTGACAATTTTATAATGCAGCTAAAATTTTTGGTAGCTTTCCAATGAAAAGGGTGAACTGCTATACTTAAAAGGATAAATATATGTACTTACGTTATATACTCAAGGAAGGTTGACAACGGCTCAGTGGCTTGGCATAACATGTGTTTATACTCATCAACCAACTTAAGGGTGCATTTTTCAACGATAGTAGTGGTATGCAGAGGCGAAGGTTCTGCATAAAAAAATTGCCACAAGTAAGCACAAACTAATCTTGCAAGCATCAAACATAGAAATATTACTGTTTTTTTGGTCAATGATAATGTTTACGCAAGTTACACGTTGACTTACAAACGAGTAACAAATTTTCCATCCTAATATAAAGTGGCCATTTTTTCTCTGCTTTTTAAACAACCTACCATCTTAATGTTATATTGTCATGTGATTTGTTTTTCTACTTTTCACTGTTGCTTATTGTATTAATCATCAGCATGAACTAATCAAATGAGTGTGTTAAAATTAATATCTCCGATGAAAAAAAGAAACTCAATCATTGTCTAAAAGTGATTCAATTATAGTTTGTGGTTTTGATTCGGAAGCCTTGGGATATTAGTCTGTGCTCAAAAGATCATTACTTTTATCAAGGATCTACATTTAGCCATCCATTTCCTTAAATGTACGCACTTTCCCACAATGCTTGGTTTCAATGAAGTCAAACTCTTTGCCAGTGTCACTCAGAAAGTGCTTTCAATCATATGAAATACGATACGTCACTACTTGATATGAATCTATTCAAATGCACTTTTTTGCAATTATTGGTGGTGAAATGACTATCAATCCAATGGTCAAATATATAACAATGACTAGTCGTGATACCCTGATTTGCACATCAAAAAATCAAAGAAGATTCCCTAACTTTTTTATTTTAAAGGGTGTCCGGATTAGCTTATTTCCCAAGCTTATTGGACTTTGGAAAAGCTCATATTTTTCTGGCTTACGAGCTCATCAAGTTGAGCTTATATACTTTAATACAAGCCATAAAAAGTCACGTTATAAACTAATGGGGTGTTTGTTTCAGCTTATATGTGAGCTTCTGAGCTTATATGATTTCGGCTTATATAACATAGGCCCCAATTTTTATGGGCTTATAACTTTATCATATCATAATGAACTTATATAAGTTCATCATATCGTAATAAACTTATATAAGCTCACAAGTCTCAAAATAAGCCGGAAAATTGGGTCTTATGTTATATAAGCCGAAATCAAAAAAGCTCATAAGCCCACTTATAAGCCAAAACAAACCCCCCTAACTATCAACAAAGTAGCGCAAAACGATCGTTAAAACGGCAGTTTTTTTTAACATAAGCATTAACTTTAGCATTAAAATAAAATCTCTACAATAGCAACAACACCTTATCCCCCGAAAAACGAGGTATACAATCCTTAGTAAACACTAGAGATATTGTTCCAAACCAAAATCACAAACAAACCAAATATACTAAAATAACAATCAAATGATGAGAAGATAATAATAATACCGTTTTGAAGATAAGGTCCATATTCAGTAGCAGATAAATGCATCTTAATATCATCAAGTGTTTCACATTGACATAAATTATTATAATCAGCTGCTGTTAATAAACCAGATCTGTGCCCTCTCACTATGGCTTCTAGATAACCGCCATGAATGTTAAACGTCATTGCTTCGAATCCATACATTTTGCCCTTTTAAGAAGGATGATGGCAAATTATTTCTTTCTGGTATTTGGCTCCAATATAGTAGTAACAGATTTTTTTGTGATCGGATCCAAACACTGTTTTATTTTTTTCCCTTTTGTTACAAGGCGTTATAAACCCGGACAGAACCGGACCGAAAAATCAGACCGCACAGAGACACATTTCTGTCGCTCTTCGGTTCAACTTTTTTCTCATATTTGTTTTCGGTTCGGTTAGCTTTTACGTAAAACCAGATATTATGCTTTGTTAGACCACATATTGGACCGAACCGGATATGGACGAACATTTCTATTCGATTTTTTTGGTCAAATTGATTTTCGGTCCGGTTTGGGTTTTTTTCGGTCCAGTCAGGTTTTCGGGCCGTGATCCGTCCTAGCCCTTGTTTATGCTTTTAGATTATGTTTCACAAGACTTTTTTTTTTGACTTGTGAATATAAGTTTATTATGTCGTAACGAAATTGTATAACATCACAAGTTTTAAAATAAACCAACGATATTGGGCTTATGAGATATAGGTCGGAAAGATATAAGCTCGTAAATGAGCTTAAACAAATAGCCATTAACGCTTTGTTCCCTAGTTTAAAACGGAAAGAAGAGAAATAGAGAGGACATAGAAGAGAAGAGGAGAGGGAAAAAATTTGATTTTTAGTTTTTTGTTCCTGAGTTGGAAAGAAAAGAGAAGAGGTGGAAGCAAATTAAGCCTAAAATTTCAGTATTCTCCGAATCATGTTTACCACATTACTATTGCTTGAAATTGTTATTACAAACTTTAAAGAAGACTTTAATTTATGGGTTTTGCTACCTCAACCCACTGTTATGGTTTAATTTGTTTATATAAGAAATGTTTTAATTAATTTAAGTGAAAATCATGTTCAAATATATTAATTTACAAGTTCATTTAATGTGTATTTAATGTATTTTCTGATTAATTATGAAAGTTTGTGTTTGTTAATTACACATTAACCTCTACACAGTGAGCAGAGATTAGCAAAACCCTTAATTAATTAGCTAAGGGTAAAACTGTCATTCTGACCACTTTAATTAATCAGAAAAAGAAAATTATAATAAATGCATCTTTTTTAAACTGTTTATCTTTTGTCAGGAGACAATAATTTTAGGACGGATGAAGTATTTTTCAATTTTCTCTTTACTTCTTTTCTTTTCTTTCTAAATAAAAACTTAGAAACATAGTGTAAACAAGCAAAAGAACCCGCGCGTTGCGGCGGGGCTAATTTTTTCTCGAATAATATTTTTTTTTACGTTTCGGGGGTTTTTTTTTTGGCTATGCGTTATGGCGGGGCTAATTTTTAATATTTTCTTTTTTTGTATGATTCGGGGGAAAAAAATTTGCGTTGGGACGGGCTAATTTTTTCCCGAATATTTTCTTTTTTTGGGACGGTTTTATAAATTTTTTTACGGGAATTTTTGTGTAAGAAAATCGTAAATAGTTAAAAGGTGAGAGTCCGTTTTCTATTTTTTTTTTTTTGCTATATGGTTTTTTTTTAATATAATGGGTTGTACGTTTGTGACCATATCGGTTATTTTAAAGTTATTAGGTATCGAAGATGTTTCCGCGGGTATTTTTTTTATCTGAATAAATCAGAACTTTTGTAATATTTTTTTTTAACTCCTACTTTGTGCATATAAAAAAAAAAAAAACAATTGGGCTGGCCCAAAATGGGGCAGCCCGTTACTGTAGCAATCCAAAATCAAAACGCCGTCGTATCCTTCAACAAATGTATATATTTATAATATCGTCTTAGTGAAAAAAAAATGAGTAAAAAAAATACGTTGAAAAGGTTAAAAATGAGGTCAGCTTTACCGTTATTGGGCTCTTGTTTTGGGCCGGCCCAAAAATTTTTTTTTTAATCTGTTGGCACAAAATAAAGGGAAAAAAATATATTAACAAAATTATTAAGTATCGATTATTTATCAGATAAAAAAATATCCGCGGTAACATCTTCGATACCTAATAACTTTAAAATAATCAACAAAAATATTACAAAAGTACCGGATTTATATCAGACATACTCAATTTTATTCCGCTTAGCGCGCGTCGTTTTTGAATGTGGGTGCTACATGTGCCACTAATTTGATGGGTCCCAATTTAATTTCTCCTGTTTTGGGCCAGCCCAAAAAAAAAAAAATTTAATACATTTGTTGGCACAAAATAAGGGGAAAAAAATATATTACAAAAATTACCAGATTTATCACGATAAAAAAATATCTGCGGTAATATCTCAGAAAGCCATAATAATTTAAACTATTCAAACAACAAAAATATTAGTTCAAAAGTACAGATATTTTAATTCAGACAAAAAAATACATGTCGTAAACATCTTCGATACCTAATACTTTATAAATAATCGACAGAGTCACAAACAAACAAGCTCTATATTACATAATAAAAAAAACAATACTATAAACATGAGACCGGAAAAGTAACTCCGAAAAATAAAAAAAATAATTAGAAAAATGAAAAAAAAAAACACTCGAAACAAAGCGCGAAACATAAGCTCATATAAAAAAAAAAATAAACTATTAAACAATGAAAACCAAAAAATAAACCTACTACAAATATAGCAAAAAACAATCATTTAAATATTAAGCGCCCAACACATAAAGCCCGAAAAGAAAAACACAACGGGTTAACCTATTAAACATGAGACCAGGCAAAAAATAAACGCCGCATAAAAAAAAATTACGCCCGCGTAACAACCGGCACGAAAAACTAACGCCCGCGCAGGCGACTGCGGTGCGTCGGGTAATCCAGCATGTTTCTCAATAATGAGGCGGTTACACCTTTTATTAATAAACAAATAGAAAATGGGACATTTATAGTCGCGTTAATAAAGAAAGAGTTGTGGTTATGGGGGGGGGGGGGGGGGGGGGGGGGGGGAGGGAATAAATATACTTAAGCCCGGTACTATGATCGCTTAAACGTTAGGTTGTATACTAAACCGGAAATACAATATATACGTTATATTAAATTGTATCTCTGTGTATTTGTGTGTGACCTCATAGGCTTACATGCGTCTAGCCGTATAATTATTTATTATGACACGGGCATACTCCAACAGGTTCAATTGGTTTCTTTCGGAATTTTCGATGCATTTGAGTGAGTCAATACGAACATAGGATACTTTCGCGTGATGTTTAAAATACATATGGTTTTCAGATTGCTCCTAAGTTTGTTATGTATTATTGGGTTTCATATTGTTTTGCGAATCAACACAAACGTAAGATATATTATTTTGTTGTCATCGAGACCATGACGTTGGAGTTGGCATTGACTCGCTTGAATGCATCGGAAATTTTCTCAAGAAAGTCAATCGAACCAACATTGAACGTATATTGTATACCTAATCGAGAGATTATGTTTTATTTTGCTCTGCCATCTGTTTTAAGTTGTTGAGTGATCACTTTAGAGTTAATTTCATACATCATCGTTGTCAGCCGCAAGGTGATGGAGATCGGGTTTGACGATTTTTTTAATTTTTTTATTGTTATTTTATTTCTATCTGATTTAAGATTAAGAATTGACACACGTATTAATGAGGAACGATGACATGAATGTTGGTAATAGCCGTCATCTTTCATAACTGTATGTAAAATGAAAAAAGATACGCCCCTCCGTCCCGATAATAAGTGACCCAATTGGGGGGGGGTGGGGGGGGGGGAATCAATTAAGTCTTTTTTAATCAACTTTGACCATAATTTTTTTTTTTTTTTTGTATAATATTGAACGAAAATTATACCAACGAAAAATATATTCAAAACTCTATTCATTCATATATCTTGCATCAGGTATCATATAACATAAGAAGAAATTATTAAGGTCAAAGTTGAAGAAAAAAGAATTTGAAAAAGTCAAATGGACACTTAATGTGGGACGGATGGAGTATCTTTTTTCTTTTACATACAGTTATGAAAGATGACGGTATTACCAACCATTCATGCATCGTCTCATTAATATGTTGTCATTTCTTAACTTAACATTCAGATAGAAATAATAATAACAATAAAAAAAATTAAACATCGTCAAACCCGACTCCATCACCGGTGACAACGATGATGTATGACATAACTCTAAAGTGATCACTCAACAACTTAAAACAGATGGCAGAGCAAAATAAAACATAATCTCTCGATTAGGTATACAATATACGTTCAATGTTGGTTCGATTGACTTTCTTGAGAAAATTTCCGATGCATTCAAGCGAGTCAATGCCAACTCCAACGTCATGGTCTCGATGACAACAAAATAATATATCTTACGTTTGTGTTGATTCGAAACCAATATGAAACCCAATAATACATAACAAACTTAGGAGCAATCTGAAAACCATATGTATTTTAAACATCACGCGAAAGTATCCTATGTTCGTATTGACTCACTCAAATGCATGAAAATCCCGGAAAAAGAAACGCAATGCGAAACGTGTTGAAAAAAAAAAAGTGTGTCCCCTGTCATAATAAATAATTATACGGCTAGACGCATGTGAGCCTATGGGGTCACACACAAATACACGGAGATACAATTTAATATAACGTATATATTGTATTTACGTTATATACATAACCTACGTTTAACGGATCAAGTAACGGGCTTAAGATATTCTATTGCACAACTCTTTATTATTAACGGACTATAAATGGTCCCATTTTCTATTTGTATAATAAAAGATGAACCGCCTCATTATTATAAACAAGCAGGATTACCCGCGCGTAGCTGCGGGGCGTTAGTTTTTCGTGCGTTGTTACGGGGCGTAATTTTTTTTTATGCGGGTTTATTTTTTTGGTCTCATGTTTAATAGGTTGTGTTTTTCTTATACGGGCTTATGTGTTGGGCCTCATATTTAAATGTTTTTTTTTGCTATATTTGTGTAGGTTTATTTTTTTGGTATCATGTTTAATAGTTTATTTTTTTCTTTATATGAACTTATGTTTCGCGCTTTGTTTCGAGTGTTTTTTTTTTCATTTTTCTAATTATTTTTTTTATTTTTCGGAGTTACTTTTCCGGTCTCATGTTTAATAGTTTGTTTTTTTTATTAATGTAATATAGAGTTGTATGTTTGTGACTCTGTCGATTATTTTAAAGTTATTAGGTATCGAAGATGTTTCCGCATGTATTTTTTTGTCTGAATAAATCGGTACTTTTGTAATATTTTTGTTGATTATTTTAAAGTTATTAGGTATCGAAGATATTACCGCAGATATTTTTTTATCTGAATAAATCGGTACTTTTGTAATATATTTTTTTCCCCTTATTTTGTGCCAACAAATTAAATTTTTTTTTTTTTGGGCCGGCCCAAAACAGGAGCCCAATAAATTGGGCCAAATTAGTGGCACTGTAGCACCACATTCAAAAACGACGTCGTAAGCGGATAAAATTGAGTATGTCTGAATAAATCGGTACTTTTGTAATATTTTTGTTGATTATTTTAAAGTTATTAGGTATCGAAGATGTTACCGCGGATATTTTTTTATCTGAATAAATCGATACTTTTGTAATATATTTTTTTCCCTTTATTTTGTGCCAACAGATTAAAAAAAAAATTTTTGGGCCGGCCCAAAACAAGAGCCCAATAAATTGGGCCAAATTAATGGCACTGTAGCACCACATTCAAAAACGACGTCGTAAGCGGATAAAATTGATGTATATTTATATATATATACCACATTTGTTTAAGGATAACGGCCGTCGTTTTGATTGTTGGGTTCAACATGTAATTAAAATGATAACGGGCTGCCCCATTTTGGGCCAGCCCAATTGTTTTTTTTTTAATTTATATGCACAAAGTAGGAGTTAAAAAAAAATATTACCAACAAAGTTCTGATTTAATACAGATAAAAAAAATACTCGCCGAAACATCTTCGATAGCGCAAATAACTTTAAAATAACCTGATATGGTCACAAAACGTATCAACCCATTATGATTAAAAAAAACCCATAACCAAAAAAAATAAAACACTTTAATCAAGAGGCCCAACACATAACCATAATAAATTTATTTTTTTGAACAAATATAACAAATATTGTCGACAAACTAGCCTAAAAATCGCATAAAATGGTGGCGCCAAAGTAAAAAAAAATACAAAACGTCCGTCAACTTTTAACTATTTTTACTAGATTTTCTTAGTGGCAAAAAAAATCCCGTAAAAAAATTAACAAAAAAAACACGTCAAGTTTTTATTGTTCACAACTTTTTTACATTCATCGGCCCACAAAAAAAGATATCGAACCGTCCCAAAAAAAGAAAATATTCGTGAAAAAATTAACCCGTCCCAACGCAAAAAAAAATTTCGCGCGAATCAGTAAAAAAAAAGGATATCCTGGAAAAATTAGGGCCAAAAAAAAACCCCAAAAATTAGGGCCTAAAATCTGGCCCAACGGTAAAATGGGGGGGGGGGAGTAAAAAAAAAAATAGAAAACGGACCCCACCTTTTAACTATTTAGCGATTTCCTTACACAAAAATTCCCGTAAAAAAATTTACAAAACCGTCCCAAAAAAAGAGCATTAAATTTCAAGTCCGAAAGTAACTTAGATAACTAATAGATTGTCCAGGTTGTGATTACATGTGACTCGATTATGGTATTATGATATGGACAAACAATAGTGTTAAAAATTTGTTTCCATGAAAAAATTTGTTTTCATAAACGTAAAAAAACAACATTTTTTCATTCCATGTTTAAATGATTAAGAAATAGGGTCGTCTCGTGGATTTCGAAGGCCCCGTGCCGTGTTAAAAATGGGCCCCTTCAAAAACAAAAAAATCCCTTTGTTGAACACAATTATTTAAATATGAAATCAGGGTCATACATGCTATAAAAAAGCTAAACAACATAAAAAAGAATACGTGTTACATTCTATATTGGTAACATCATCACAGTTGAATTGTTAATATATTCATTCAGTTTCCAAAAATCATCATACTAACAACATTTAGAACTAGTATTTAAACAAATATAACAAAAGTAATTAAGAAGAGAAAACAGGCTAGAAAAACCTACCAAGAGTATTAAAGAAACAAAATGAAAAAGAAAAAAAAAACGAAACGAAAAAATGAAGGATGAACAGTTATTGTACTTGTTGGGCTGCAGATAAAACACGGGCCTAAAATGGACTAGAAGTGATGTAAATGATTTTAAGATTTATAGACCGGGCTTTTCTTCAAAATGGTTCCCCAATGGATTAAGGGGCCCTGTGCAGTTGGACAGCCTGCACAGGCCCAAATCCGGCCCTGTTAAGAAATTATGTAAATTATTATGGTAATACACATTACAAAAGTGAAACGCCGTCGTTTTTGAATATGTTTTACTATTCATTTTATTGTTCATTGATGAACAGTAGCTAGAGGTGCAAAAAAATCGGTTAAAACCGGTTTTCGATTTTTAGAAAACCGGTTTTAAAATAACCGGTTTTTCTAATAACCGGTTTCGGTTTTTTTCGGTTATAAATGTTCGGAATCGGTTTTTATACCGGTTCGGTTTTTTTCGGAATTTAAAACTTCGAACATTTATTTAATAAACTTGTTAATTATCAAACATTTAATTAAACAATACACCGGAAACATACTAAACAAATACAATCATAACTTTTTATTTGCACCGGAAACATACAAAAAAATACAACCATAACTTTTATTTAAACAATACAATTATACAACTCAAAATATATAAATACTAATACATTTCGAGCTTCGGCATGGCCATCACCCGAAAACATATTAGTGTACTCAAGTATGTCGAGCTTCGGCATTGCCATCACCCGAAAAACGGGTATAAACGGCTAGATGACCGTTTGAATTTTATTTTTTTAAAAACCGATTAAAACCGGTTTTTTTTTTAAAAGTATATAACGGCTAGTGTTGACCGGTTTTTTTAACCGGTTAAAACCGGTTTTTTTTAAACGGATATAAAAAAAATTTGAAATAAAAAAATAAAAAACCGGTTAAAACCGGTTATTTTAAAAAACAGGATAAAATCGGGTTTAACCGGTTCGGTTATTTTTAAACCCGAAAACCGGTCTAACCGGTTCGGTTAAATAAAAACCGGTTTTTTGGACCGGTTTTTAAAAAAACCGGTTTTTATTTGCATCTCTAACAGTAGCCGGGCCATGGTGCTTTTATTTGGGCTCCCATTTTTGGGTTGGTTCACTTGGTTTTTTTTCCCTTACTATCGGCCCAGAGTGTTTTCTTTTGGGCTCTCATTTTTGGGCTGGCCCATTTAGATTTTTTTTATCTTCGTATTGCGAACAAAACGAGCCCAATAAACGAGGCCACTATTTTAATGCTTCTGACATACGTACGCTTTCATAAAAAATGTTGAATTAAAAAAAAACACTAAAATACCCAATAACTTTAAAATAAACGACGCAATGAAAAACCGACCTACGGTAAGTCAAAAAAAACCCCAACAAAAATAAACGAGTGTTAAACAGTGGAACTAAACATTAATGGCCATATAATGTGTGTGTATCGTCGCAATACTATTAATAGTGTATGAGAGTGAGGGTAGTATAAATTTCGTGTTTGGTGAAATAATTTGTGGATTGTGCGTGTATGTGTAGTGTAAAGAAAATGTGTATGTCTGCACAAAGCCAACAAAAATAAACCTTTAAACATGAGACTCAACACATAAGCCCATATAAAAAAAACCAAACTATTAAATATGAGACCGAGAAAATAAATTCGCACAAGAAAAAAAAATTAACGCTACAAAGATCGAAAAAATAAACCCGCACAAAATACAAACAAAATAAAAAAAAAATATATATATATATATATAGTGCCCCGCACCAACGCGCGAAAAATTAACGCCCCGCAGCAACGCGCGAGTAATCTTGCTTGTTTATACTATGTATAAAAATGAGAATGACATAACTTGATAAGGCATGAAGCTTTACGTAAGCATTTGGTTTTAACACACATTATTGACTTAAAATTTCGCCCGATTAACTCAAGCTTGATTAGGTTTAGATTAAGCTGATATCAATTACTATTTTTTTAGACAGTTTTAAGGTCGAGTACTTGATCATAAAGCCGTTAAAGCACAAGCTTTAGGCTCCATAACTTATTAGACTCTAAAATGTATTTATATATGATCAAATTTACTAATATTGAAAGCATCAATATGGGCATGTTCAGAAATTCAAATATGTTTTACTAATAACATCATAAATGTTAAAAGGCTACAAAAAGTGTGAGAATCAATTCTGCCTTGAAATAGAAACATGTTAATTTTGATCTTATTTAGAGATTTAGTTTCAAATATCCTTACGCTTTGAGCTGCCCATGATGATCTAGAGTAGCTCGTTGGTTGAGTGTATAGCGATGTTTTGTTATTTATGGTCATTTCTTTCTATCTAACATATTGATTATCGTAAAAAGACAATTTGTCATATGATATGACATCTGTTTATGCATTTTATTGTACGAGACAATATCACCATATAACGTGACAATGTGTATTAACATTAATTTTATGTGCATATTTATTTGTGGAGTAAGCAAGAGTGAATAAAGTTTGTAGGTTACATTGTAATTGATTAATAATAAATTGTGTTGACTTTTATAAATAAAAGTATTTTAGTTTAAACTCATAATTATTTTTATTAAAGTTTTTAAGAGTTTTAAGTAAAGACTTATATTTGACATTTTTACTTTATATGCGGTACAAACAAAATAGTGTGCTTTATCATTTTAGGTGTGAAGCTAAAAGTGATTTTTTTTTTATGTAAAGAGTTGTTTTTTTCACTCTTTTCTAAATAAACTTATAGCAAAATGATGTGATAACGAGGTATAATTTTTTTATAACGGTAATTTTTTTCTTACATCTCATATCATTTATCTAACAAATACTTCTAGTGATGCTTGAAACCACAACCTCTATGTTTGTGTGAAACTCACATACCACTAGATCAAAAGCCTTGGATGATGATAAGGTATATTCGTAAAAGGCTAAATTGCTCTTTGCTTTCACACTTTAATATCGGTAAAAATGAACTCGATTAAATATGATGTTATAAAGGTAAAAACGAAAAATTAAAAAAGAAAACCACATGAGGGTCATGGGTGTTGTCATAGACTTTGAAAAGAGTGGTAACAAATGAGATCACGGCATGATCCTCGTACCATCCTTAAAAGAGTAAAAAATGAAGTTTTTTATTCAAAGAAAACATCATTACGGGATTCAGATTGCGATTTGCAATATATGGTGGAGTGGTCAACCGGGTGGTTTGAACTACTTTTTTAAACCTTTTAAACACTAGTTAATTTTTTTAATTCATTTTCATATACATGTATATTATTCATTTATGTTAATGCTATAAGAGCACATGTATCCAACGCCATAAGACGCGTTTTAGCTCTATGGCGTGAAGCCATGATGTCATACGGCACTCTCTCAGTGTTATAAGTATTGACGCCGTTAGCATCAAGCCATCAACCAATCTTTTTTTTGGAAAAAAAATGCTATAACACCAGCCTATGGCTCCAAAACACTTGTGCACTAAAAGCAAAACGCATCATGCCGCGGGAAGAGATGTCAAGGCCTTCTAGTGTGCACCATTGTTGCGTCATGACATTGCAACATGCGCCAAGGGTGCAACGCTAAAACGCAAGCCATCCCAATAGCGGGCGTTATGGCGAGAGAAATGGACAAATTGTTTTTTTTTTTTGTTCGTGTCGTATTTGGGTTGTGTTTGTGTTCGGTGTGTGATTGTGGTGTTTAAAATGTGTGTGTGAAGTGTGCCTTTTGGAGTGTGTGCAAGTGGAGGTTGAATAAGACCACTTTTTGGCTTGTTTTTTTTTTCTTTTTTGTTAAATACTACGTAATTAATTTATTTTAGTTTTGTCTACGAGAATACAATTTAACATATCTAGTTCTTGTGTACCATTTTACTTTTATAATTTTATAATAGTTATAAAATTTGGTCCTTGTTTTTTCTTTTGGATTCTAGTCTTTAAAAATATACAATTTGGTTTAATTGTAACACAAAAGTTATGTAATTTGTATCTTTATCTTTACTTAACGAAATATTATTAGTTTCTTTAAAAATAGAGAAAAAATATGAGACCCAAATAACATATTAGACTAATAGTAACAAGGCATGGACAACGACAACGCATCCTTCTGCCTTGTTGGCACCATGCAGACGCATCTTACCTATTAGTATGATCAAGTGGGTGGTTAAAATGGAGAAGAAGGTCTTGGCTATGACCGAGTAAGAGCAAAAGGTGTAGTGAAGAGGCTTTGCCTCTTCATTTGGGCCCCACTGCTGCCACCTCAGCGCCACCTCATTTCAACACAACACAAAAAAACACCCCTTCACTCATGACATTTCTTCTCCTCTTCATTTGGGCCCCACCCACTCACAATTTTATTTTCTTTTCCATTTTTCACACAAATTAAAATTCATTTCATAAAATAAAAATTACAAATACGGAAAATAAAAATACAATACGAAAATAAAAAAAAACAATACGAAAATAAAAAAACAATACGAAAATAAAAATAAACTACGGAAATAAAAATACAATACGAAAATTAAAATACAATGCGAAAATTATAACTGATATTTCGCCATTATTTGTGCTTGTTTGTTTTTGATAATTGTCTTCTTTGGTTCAGGCAAAGAGTCGGCATCAATCGTGAGAAACTGCAACTCGTTTAGCTTCGTTGCCGACTGTTCTTTAACTTTCTTTGCCTCGTACGCCGATTTACCGGCTTGGATCTTCTGGCGTAATTCCTCGTTTAAAACGTCCTTCATAGACCCCGAACCACTACGTGCGCTGCTCTCAGTTGGCGGGTCTCGTTTTACCCGGTGGTCGAGGTCGAGCATCTGGACCGAATATCTCTGTGTGATCCTTCGAGTCAAAGTGATCCGCTGCGTCCCATTTTGAGTGTTTTTGAGCACCCTCCACCCGTGTTCGTAAGCAAATTTTTTCCCCTTATTACAAGCCGAATTTTCGGCCTTCGCAGCTTCCAAAACATCACCGTCATTTTCACCGCTTTTACGAGTTATTCCTTTGTAAATAGCGTGAAACTTTTGACAATCGGGGTGCATCCGATTCCATTTCCCCGTTATCATATTCTTGGTACGAGAAACGCCATTAGTACTTTTGTTGAAATCGTCATGAATTTGCCCCCAAAAGCATTCTTCGTTTCGGTCATTCCCGATATCATTGTTCTCGAAAACTCCGACCCAAACCTTGCACAATAACTTCTCCTTGTCGCACGGAAGTTTGAGTCGGAGCTGTCGTCGTCATCACAACATCTTCTTCGTCTTCGATGTTGTCGTCGTCCGCGGACAAATCAACCGCGGGGATGGATGATTTTTTTGCCATTCGTTTTCCTTTTCGACGGGTTTCTTTTTGTGGTGGTTGTGGTTGTGGTACCTTGAATTGTGTTTCGGGGACATTTTGGGTTTGGAAATTTTGAAATTGTGTGTTGAGTTGCGCTTGTTGAAACGCTTGTTGTTGTTGAAAGTAGATTTGTTCGGGTGTCATTTGGGGAAAGTATTGTGAAGCATAAGGGAATTGGCCGGATGGGAATTGGGAGGAGCTTCCGATAGAGTTTTGTGAAGATGGCGTCGACGGGTTCGAAGATGACGATTGATTCGAGTTAGTTGTGCCAAGGAGCTGCGAGAAGTTGAGATTAGGAAACCCGTCATTTGGGATTCGAGACATTTTTTTTATTGTAGGTAGAAAGAATTGTAGATTGAATGTATTTGTGTGTGTTTAAAATGATAAAAGTGTTGGATATATATAGATTTTAAAAAATAATTTTAATAAAAAAAAGTTTTTTTTCTATCCGTTGCCAACGGATACTTCAGGAGGGGGGCCCACTTTTTCCAACGTTCGACTTGAGTCGTTTTGTGGCGAAGAACACGGCGAAGAGGGGGGCCGGTGTGGCGGCGAGGGCCGGCGAGGGACGGCGAGCTGCCACCTCAGCCGCGGCGAAGGCCGCTCGCCGTTACACCGTTTACTCTAATAGTAACAAGGCATGGACAACGACAACGCATCCTTCTGCCTTGTTGGCACCATGCAGGCGCATCTTACCTATTAGTATGATCAAGTGGGTGGTTAAAATGGAGAAGAAGGTCTTGGCTACGACCGAGTCGTAGGAGGTGTGAATAAGTTGTTGATGTTGTGTATGTGTGTGTGTGATCTTTAGGTTATTGTAGGGTATATTTATGTTTAACTGAGTTATGTTTCGGTGATTATGTTAGTTGTATTATTACACTATGTTGGTAGAGATTTAATTTTTAAAGACACGTTTCGGTGAATTTGTATCATTTATTACCGGTCATCGATTCAACGTGTACAATAAAGGAGTACGAACTAACCAAATAACATAGGTCACTCATATGCCTTTTATAAGGTTAAGACTTGTCACATATAACAACTGTTTTCTATGATTAGGAAATGAACTGTAAGCCTAAATTACTGAACATGGTACCCATGAATCAAATAAAAGTAATAATAACTAGGGTTTTTCTAACATGTGCTCCAAGGGCACATGCTAAGAGGAGACAATAACTGATGTGTCAGGTCCTAATTAGTCAGCATATAATATCTTTGTCCCCTCAGAAGTTGACCAATCATTTGCTGATCAATCAGAAACTGACACATCAGCTCTTGTCCCCTTCTTATCATATGCCCCTGGGGCACATGTTAGAAAAACCCTAATAACTAAAGTGTTTTTTCTCACATGGTACCCAATTCTAAAAAAACTCATGGGTTTACTGAAGAGATTTAGTGGATAAAAGGTCAAAGGTTTTAGTCTTGATTCTTGCCTATTACAGTTGGTGTACCACCGGGTTTGTCAAAACTATTACTTATGAGTTGGACAATGACTAATGTCAAAAAACACCCGAAGTTCAAATGCTCCCACTAGTTAACACGTTTTAGTGGATAAAAGTAATAGTAATAAATATTTAAAAGAAGGGATAATCACAAAAATACCTATTTTTGCAACCCCACTTCACAAAATACCCAACTTTTTTACACAAAAGCCAAAATGCCCAAAAAAAATCGGAAATTCTTAAACTTTTGCGAAATTGAAAAAAATATCGAAATTTTTCGATATTGTAAAGAAAAATCGCAAATACGTTGCTAGAAATCCTTAAAAACTCGCAAGTTTTCGATTTTCTAAATATTTTCGCAATTTTGCGATTTTTTAAACAAATATCGAAAATTTTCGAAATTTGTTTAAAAAATCGCAAAGTTGCGAAATATTTAGAAAATTGAAATTTTGCGAGTTTTTAAGGATTTCTAGCAAAATTTAGCTTTATTAACATCACAAAAACACAGTGTTCGCAAAAACACAGTTTCCTCCCTCACTTGAGATCTTCATGCGATTTTCATCTTCGCAAAACACCACCTCCCCCACCTGAGATATTATGTTCGCAAAAAACCCACCACACCTCGCAATTTGCGATTAAAGAATCCCGCAAAGGGTTGTAAAAGTGTTTTGCGAATTTTCAACAAATCATGGATAAAGATGCAGCCGCGGTACGTTTTATTCATTAAAATTCATGTCAATTATTACTTTGAATTAGGGATTTTTCGAATTATTGTTTTTTCAAATTAGGGTTTTATTGTAATTGGGTTTTTTCGAATTGGGGGTTTTCGAATTACATGTCTAGGAGGTGTTTTTATGGTACTAGCATATGTTTTATTTTGCAATGTAACGTTTTTATCATGCCTGCGATATTTATGCTATTGATGTTGTTATCATGCCAATGTTATCATTTTTTCATGGTAGCTTTCTATTCTTAATTCTGTACATAGTGTCTTTTTGGGTCAATCTGACCCGACTAAATTCGACTACTATTCAAGTATCAGTTTTGACACAAATAAAACAATCTGTTTTGACCCATTTGCCTGACGTGCCCAAGTTCAGTCTGCATACGTGAATGACAAAATTGGGCAGGTCACGCAAATGGGTCAAAACAGATTATTTTATTTGGTTCATTAACAATGTAACGCTTTCATATCACTAACTGGAACCTACTTATATACATGATGCAACTCGGAAGCATATATGTTATATAGAGACTGGCCAAATTTTTTTGGTTGAGAGCACAAATTTTGGGAAAGAAAGAATGGACAACTATTCAACTTATAACTCGACTCAAGTTCTAGTTCATGTTCATAAATGATTGTATTCTCGCACGCATTTTGATAAAGAAAGAATTAAACAATCTTAAACTCCACTGCCTTGAGTCGTCCCTATTTAACAAGATGCAAAAGTAAATGAGGAGCATAAATAAACCGGTCAGTCGGTCATTACACAAAAAGGGTATAATGGGAATATATCTAACCTGGAGATGAATCTGCTTGATAGACTAACTGCAGTGAATGGTCAACAGAGACTGCTACAAAAGTGATGCTTTGGACCCACTGAAGCAAACCCTTTGAATTATCCATGGCAACATGCCCGCCACCACCACCGCCACCTAAGAGCTGCTGCTTTCTACCTGACGGTTGACCTAACCCACCTTTCATATAGGCGGAACCTTTGCTGTGATTTCTGTCTTGCATTATACTCATCTCTTGCTGTTGCAAAGGACCTCCATTGCTGCTTGCGGGCATTCCATCTGGTACTGACCGTCGAAGCTGCAAAGACCATTTCTTGACCTCCGAACCGCCAATAGAATACAGTGCTTTCTGCCATTCTGCTTACATTATCACATTAATAAATATATGTATTATTAAATGGATAAAAATAGGGAGGGCGGGATAGTTATAGTTATACCTTGGCACTCAAGTTCAAAGAAGGATCCGATGCGTGTGATAACAAAATCCCGAGGCCTAGCTGTACTTGTATCAGGAGAACACGCCTGAAGTATCTGACATCCGTGCTGCAAAAATTTGAACAAATAGAAAATTGCAGACCTTTGTGTCCTGTCTACTGCTTGCTTCCAACAAACGGAAATGAACAGCTGACAAGCATTCGCCACTCGCATCCGTCCATACGCAGACAAGCCAACGCCAAATCCTCGATCCATCCATAGCAACAATGTAGACTCGAGGATGTTTTCTGATGGGTCGACCCAAAACCATCATCCGATCCATCCATTTGAGAGCCCATTCCAGCATCAGAACTCGTACCTTCATCTAATAAAAGCTTCATAGAATCCGGTTATACACCACGTTCTACAGAACCGGGTTCCGCAAGAATAAAAAGTGGCTCAAACATGTATTTCTTTTATACTGTTAATTCTACGTTTTTGACAACTACACTTTAGAGCCTGGTAGTCATAGTAAGATATTGATTATTTAATTTGGCCATTTTTTAAGTCAAAGATATGCAATCTGTAGGTGATTTCCATTATCAACCATACTTGTATGTGATGCACCCTGTTCCATGATTAACAACATTCGAGTTGTTATTTTGTTTAATGGTTGACATGATCTATTGTTTTTTTTATTAATTGCTTCATGACTTTCGCTAAAAAAATGTTAAACCTTTTAAGCGACGCCAACTTTGAAATCCTGGTAACAATCTTTTGAAACAAGTATATGCTTGACTTAATACTCGTAACATGGTACAAAAACTATGAATGGAAAAGAAAAAAAAGTGATCATATTCTTTTCGAATAGTAGAGTTTTGGTGGGTATAAATTTAGAACCTTTACTTTTTCTATGTGGGCACTAAGAATCACACAACACCCATGAGGCTATGACCAACCATAGAGCTAAGGGGCAGCGGATCTTATTCCACATTTCCACGCTTTTGACCAACAATCCAAGTGCATTAGTCCCACTAGTCTTTCTTTAGTGAATTTAGTGAATTTTGAATTGGCTATTAACAATGTTTGTTGTGTGACGCCAACGTTCGAGTTGTAACTAAATATTTATCATATATTGAATATGTTCGACTGTTACATCTTTGGTCTTCTAACACAATTTCTTTTTGTAAACAGCCGATCATAACAATTAAGGCCAATATTGATGCAACGGTTAAGGAGATACGTGGAGCTCTCACCGATACCCAAGTTCAAATATTCAAGAAAACATGTTTTGGACATTGGCTTGACATTAGCCTTAAAAGGAATAACCAGCTTTTGATTCATACGCTACTTACTTGTATGGTCGATAGTGTAGCAAACGAGCTCTCATTTCTCGTATCAGGTAAACGGATTCGCTTTAGACGTCAAGAGTTTTGTTTAGTAACCGGTTTACGTTTTGGTAGCAACATGGCTGAAAACTCATTTAGGAATAGGATTTTCCCTGATATCGAAGCAAGATCAGTTAAATTATCGGATGTTATTGCTATTTTTGATAAGATGCGTGACAAATCACTTGTTTTGGAAGACAATGATGCAGTTAAAATATGTCTTTTGGTGTTGTTACAACACGGATTCTTGGGCCACCAAATGTCACACAACATTTCTAATGAAATGTTGACGTTGGTTGAGGATTTATCAAATTGTTGGAATATTTTTCCATGGGGGTCGTATATTTGGGATCATACATATCCGCAGCTACGAGATGCTTTAAATAAACGCCAAGTGAGTCATGATGACAAGCGCGAGAAAGGGGCTGAGATCCGATACACGCTGACCGGATTTGTTTATGCTTTTATGGTAATTCTTACTATGTTGTTTTTTTTAGCAATTTTATTATGTTGTTTTTTTATGTTTTTTAAGTTGTTTTTACTATTTAATAGATATGGATATTGGAGGTCATCCCAGCTACACATGTTTATGTCTCCAAAGAGCCGATGGAGAAAATTCCGAGGGCTTTTGCATGGAAGATGATACTACCATTTAGTTGGGCGAGATGTCGTACTTTGTTCCTCAGTGATAATTTAGCCCCACCATTGGAGACCCTTACACCTACTAAAGCCGAGAGCGAGAGTGATTGGTGGAAGACCTCTTTGGAGTATTTTGAAGGTAAAGGTGTTCAAAGTGAGGCAGTAAGTGAGCAACTTGAGATTGAAAAAGACAGCCTAAGTGAGGTAGTGCAGAAGAAGAAAAGGAAGAGAGGTTCATCACCACCATCATTTCAAAACCCAACATATGAACAGTTGATGACGAGAGTTAGTACGTTGGAAGGCACTGTTACTACTCTCACTCAGACCGTTTCGAGTTTACAGGGTAGTATTGGTACTTTAGAGTCTCAATTGCTTGCGTTGGAGGTATGTTATTTGTAAATTATTTTTTTTAAACTTATCCATAACGTGTAATGTTTGTTATTTTATGAATTGTAGGGTGATGCACGTGTTAGTACTCTCACTCAGACAGTTTCTAGCTTACAGGGTACTATTGCTACAAAAGTGTCAAAATTTGCGATTTTGACGGGTATTTTTGGCTTTTTGGTTAAAAAGTTAGGTATTTTGTGAAGTGAGGTAAAAAAATTGGGTATTTTTTGTGATTATCCCTTAAAAAAACTATATATTGAAACACAAACAAACAATTGAATAGATTTGTAATGGGCTAATGACTTAAAAAGTCATCTAACTTGGCACTTTTTGTCTTTGTGTGTAGCCTTCTTTTTTCTTTCCTATTCTGTCATCAAACTTTCAAAAGTCGACCATTGTGTGTATTTTGTGACCATTTTACCTTTACATTTTCCAAATTTTGAAGGGTAAAATGGTCATTTTACATGACAAAATACACATAATAATCGACTTTTGAAAGTTTGATGACAAAATAGAAAAAAATAAAGATGACTACACACAAAGACAAAAAGTGTCAAGTTATATGACTTTTCAAGTCATTAGCCCATATGTAATCTAGGAAACACATTTAATTATTTGTGAAACTGACAACCGTGTATAAGTATTCGTGTATGAGTATTCGTCTTCGTATTTCAAAAAACACGCGCATTGCATCAAGAGTCGAACCAAAATCACGATTTCACGGATATAATTAATTATCGCTATACACCGTCGCTTTAAATGAGTATTCGTCAAATTATATTAAATGTGTATTTCCATGACATCAGTTAAAAAATAATATATTTTCATTAAAACAAATTCAAAAAAACTCTAACACAATTATATCCTAAATTAGTGGGTGTTGCACCATTATCATCAAATGCTTGCCATCCATTCAATGTGATTTAAAGTGGATACGAAAGTAAACATTCTTTCACTATTTGACATGACAAGAAGGGTCGATTATTGGTACATCTCTAAAAGTGTTACTAAAACTTTCTTAAAATTTTTTAATTTTTTTAATTTTTATAATTTTGTTTGTATAATAAAATTATGAAATAAAAAAAACATAACAAAAAATATAAAATTTGATAAGTCAAAAATAGTAGAAACATGAAAAATACGGAGCCAGAAATTGTCTTCTCCTATTAATAAAATGAGTAAAGCTGCCGGAAAAAAACGCGAAACAGAGACTATAAAGTTTTGCAAGTAAAAAATTGTAAAATATGAAAATACGGAACGAAAAAACATTAAAAACAGTCTTATCCCATCAATACAACGGATATTAGGTGGTGTTGATTGTAGAGGGGTACCAGTAGCACCACTCGACAAGAATTGTGCAAAAGTAATTAAGAGTTCAAACTCAAAACGAAAACCTAGTACTACTCCTTAGTTTAAATTATTTTAAAATCATACAAAAAACTAATACAAAACCCAAAATTCAAAGTTTAGGGAGCGTTTGGTTAAACAATGAAATCACTATCGAAATAGAGATTGGAATGAGTTTACATACCCATCATCTTTGGTGGGATTAGAAATTACATACTTTTTGAGGGTTTGATACCGACAATCGAATATTAAACCCACTAGCTAAACACATGGAATAAAAATGAAAGTCATTCCTTAATACTCATACCCTCGTACAAACACCCCCTTCCAATTCAAAGTTTATGTATAGTAACATACAATAAAGTTGTCCACACATGATGATGATGATGATGATATAAATGATAAAGAATATATTGCGGTAAAATGGATGCTACTAGTTTAAGATATGTTATTGACTTATCGTGTCTATTTAATCATGATTTTATTGATTTACTTTTTAATGTTCGCCACAAAACTTGTTAATTATCCCTTTTTAATACAAGATCACTTTTACAGAAGTTAAACCATCGCAAACATATAACCGTGTTTTTGTATGAGGAACGTTAAACCTACATAATTCTAAAAAAAAGTATATATACATACGTGGCAATCAAATATGATAAGTAAAAAAAGAAAAGAAAAAACATATATGTGTGAATTAAAAAAAAAAATTTATTTAGCTGAACATGTATTATTAAAAATCCGATTTTATGTTATTGCACGATCCTAAACAAGACATCTAAGGCTACTCGTAATAAGATAGCAACACAACTAACTTTACCGCCATCACATCAACTTTCTTCACCAACAATTTCATCACCAACTTAGTATATTAAGACAACAAACTTCTCAACCTAAATATACACCACTTAAACACAATTATACCTCACAAAAATCAAAATCACACACACACAAACATCTTTAAAACTCGATCGTCCAGACAACAGAGTTCTCCTATTGTCTCTCCAAGACGCGTCCTCCACGAGTGCTCTTTAACTTAGGCTGCTTTTAGTGGCAACCGTGAGGTGCTTTGTCACGAGTGAGCCCACTAAAAGGGTTGTTTGTAACGCGTGAGAGAGGGCAAGAAACCCTCACAATGATGAGGCAGTCACTTCTTGGTATCCGTGCAAGGTTATATTATTTATTTGGTTTGTGAGTGTGTGTGTGTGGTATTTTATGAGGTATATTTGTATAAAGTGAGTATTTAATTAAAAGGTTTGACCGGTGAGAATGGTGTGACTAATAAGGGTGAATTGTGAAAGGAATTGAGAAGAGGTAAATAGTGATGTGACTGTTAACCCATATGATTCTTATTGTGTATTTTGTATTGGGATCAAACCCGTTTCTATAATACTCCATCTAAATTTATATTATGTACTGGTTATGAGATAATAAAGATCGAATCAATCATTGCCTTTACAAGGTATCAGAGCTCTAGGTAAGATCCATCAACAAAATTTGTTATCCTTTGGTCATCGGCTACATGCCGATGATCCGGAGGGATCCCTTTTTTTTCCCTTTATTGTTTTTTGATTAATTAGGATTTTGTTTTCGTTTCACATTCACCTTTACAAATTCTTACACGAGATGAACTTAATGATCCAAATTGGCAAAAGTTAAAATGATGAATATATGACCCTTATTAAAAATAAAACATGGACTCTAGTGCCTCGACCCGACCGCTGATACCAATGATTGTATCATATGTATGAGGTTGTTTCGTCATAAGTTTTTGGCGGATGGGACTCTTCGTCGCTACAAAGCTTGTCTTGTAGCAAATGGTAGTACACAGGTTGCGAGTATTGATGGCGATGAGACATTTAGTTCGGTTGTCTAACCGGGCACTATTCGGATTGTTCTTAGTTTGGCTACTTCTCGGCATTGGCTGATTCATCAGCTGAATGTCAAGAATGGCTTCTTACATGGTGATTTATCTAAGACTGTCTATATGCACCAGCTTCTAAGGTTTCAAGATTCTACACACACTGATTATGTATGTTTATTATAGAGGTCTCTTTATGGTCTTAAGAAGGCTCCTCGGGCTTGGTTTTAGTGGTTTGCATCTTGTATTACTCGTGTTGGGTTTCATCATATTCATTGTGACACATCCCTATATATTTACAAACACCAGACAAGAACTGCTTATTTGCTATTGTATGTTGATGATATTTTACTCACTACGTCTTTTGAGATTTTGTTGTAGCGGATTATTAGTTCATTACATCAGGAGTTTTCTATGACAGATCTCGGTTCACTTAATTATTTTCTGGGTATTTATGTTAAGCGTGATTCTACAAGGATGTGCTTCAGTACTTAGCGCAAGTATGTTGTTGAGATTCTTGAGAGAACTAAGGTGTTAATATTCGTCGGTTTAGTACATAGGTTTTATCAGTTTGGTTATTTCGGTGTTTCATAGTAATTCATACCACCCAATAACCCAAACCAAATCTTCAACCAAATCACAAACCAATCCAACCAAATAAGTGATTGGTTTATTCGGTTCGGTGATCCACAAAACCAAATAAGACTAACGTATAAAAAGATGAGCTATTTTCCAAACTATTAAATATCAAAAGGAAAATACCATCTATGAAATTGCAACAAATCTGACAAATTGATTATCCATAAAGTGATCATTGATGCACATAATCATCAATACATAATTCCATGTTGACAACAACCAAATTGAACTAAGTTCCAGAAAAAAGAAAAAACCAAACCAATAAATAATCCATAATCTAGATACCAAAAAAACAAAGCAAACTAAAAATAAATGAACCAACAATCGTAACCATAGTGAAACCTTGAGATCGAAACAAAAACTCTCAGGATCAAACAGTAACAACAAAACCAAGAACCAATTTGTAATTGAATAGCTGTAGTGATAGTGGTGTGGTGATTTGTGAACACAAGGATTTCATTTTATAGGTGAAGAACTATGGTTATCAATGATATGATTCGTGATTTGTGGTGGTGCGTAGAGGGCTGTACCACCAGAATTAGAGAATGATCTCCATAAAATAAGTTGTAAGTCCACCCAATCAACTCTAAACACAATATTTGAGTGATGCTTACACATAAAATCGTGAGGTAATAGTAACAAAAAATACGCTCCTTTGACTTTTTCATATATATCGGGTATTCGGGTAAAAATCGTATCGAGAATATTAAACCCAAATCCGATCCAAAAAACCATATTATGTTTCGGGTGCAACCAAAAATCCGAACCAAACCTAATTAAGTCAAACCCATTTCACCCAATATCATTTGGGTCGGTTGGTTTTTCAGGTCAACCCATATAATGAACACCCCTATAGAGAGCTCATATGGTTAATTGTAATCCCAATACTCCTGTTGATACTGAGTCTAAACTGAGAGATGATGGTGATCCATATCAGATCTAATCCTATTTCGGAGTCTTACGGATTTCTCTTCAGTACCTACTTTACTCGCTCAGTATATTTGCTTATGCAGTGCAGCATGGCTTGTACATATATATGCATGATCCCCGGGGAGCCTTGTATTCTCTGCTCGTAAGCGAATCATGCGTTATGTTCCCAGGCACATTAAAACTGGGCTACAGTTATGTGTTCCTCAACTACATCCTTTGATTGCTTATTGGAGATAAGATGGCCTGGTTGCCCAACTAACTCGGAGATCGACTTCATGGATATTGTGTATTTTTGGCAACAACTTACTCTTTTGTCACTAAGAAAGCGTCAACGAAGGCTTCTCATTTAGTAGCAACAGGCAAGTAATCTTGGAGTTCCAATGTTGTTGTTGAAACTGTTGGTTGAGGAAATCTTTATGAGAGTTGTTTACGGACCTTTGTCTTTCCGCTACACTTGTTTTACTGTGATAATGTGAAGTGCAGTTTAATTTTCTTTTTATAATCTGGTTCAACATCACGAATCGAAAGCATAAGAGATAGATTATCCATTGTTGTAAGAGATTGGTGTTGTTATTGGTCAGTTTGAGTATCTTTATGTTCCCTCACAATGAGGGGAGAATCTTCTATCCATATGCAAAATAATTTTTACTAAAAGATTGCCTTCAGCTTTGTTTGAGATTTTTCGAACCAGTGTTGAGCGTCTTGTGTCTTCCCGCTCCCAATGCGGGGGAGTTGGTTAGCCGCATATTGTTTCTTATTGTTGTACTATGTATATTGGGCTCAAGCCCGTGTTCTAGAATAACTCCATCTAAATGTATATTAGTACCGGTAATGATGATAATAAAGATCAAATCATTACATTGCCTTCAGTGACGCTAACAATGATGAACCTATATTCTCCGGTAACCAGTGTACTAAAAGGGCGCTGCATTTGCGCCCCAGAGAGGCTTAAGGCGTAGCCTCTAGTTACGAAATGGACCTTGCGTTGGCTCTGGGCGTCGTGTGAACAAGGCTAAAAGAGGCGAGCAAAAAAGCACAAGTCGTGGCAGTTTTTATAAAGAGGTTTTAGGGGAATTACAATATTTGGGATTTGGCTCAGGATTCTAATTGCTTATCACTCAACATAATTATGAAATAATATATAAATCTATAAATATTCGTTGCCGCCTTAAGTCACGCCTTAAAAACGTCATACCGCTACACCTCACGCTAAAGTTTTAGGCTTGACCATAGCGCCACGCCACGCCGCATGCTATCTATAACCTTGCCGGTAACCAATAACACTAGCCTTAAGATTTCGGCATAACATACATATATATGATGTTATATTGTAGTATTTTTAGTAATGGTATAAACGTGGTATTCGTATTAGGTCGAAGTTAGGTTTTAGAACTTCCGGAATGCCTAAACGCATTTATTATGAAACGTAAGCATTTTTGAAAGCGGGTATCCAATAAAAATCAAGATGAACAAAGTTATTAAATAACCTCATAATAATCATATAACACTTGCATGATATAAACATTTATTGTTTAATGCCCGTTACATTGTAATGACCATTTCAGTTAACGCGATTTAGCTTAAAACGATTAAAATAAAAGTGAACGCGTACGGAGAAAAAAATAAATAATGAAATTAAATATATTGTACATGACCTGAAAATACCGGAATTTCTACAGTCCTTCCCCGTTAAATGAGCCTTGTCCTCAAGGCTCAATTTGCGAACTTTTGGACGGAAGTACGGGTTACGAGAAAGATACGGATATTTTTATCCGGAATTGTTGTTGGATGAAGGAATTGTAGGTTTTAAGGGACTACTCCTTAGCATGACAAAGGTTCTTCCGAATTGCATAGGTAATCATTCTTATGCACCAAATAAACAATAGGTGATTAGGCTAGTGAGATTTTTACCTTGTATTTCTCTTAATTGAGAATTATTTTGGTTAGAAATTTTCACGGGATTATTACTATTGGTATATAAATTTGAACTAAACCAGTAAACGTGAAGTAGCTCATAGGGTGACAACAAAATGGTCTATAGGTTGACATCGAGATTGTTTGTAAAGCGATAGGTCATAACAAGTATAAAGAATATCCGAACAAACGAAGAAGTAGTCGTAAAGAATTATTCAATCAACAAAATAAACGTAAAAAGTCGTGTTCTAAAGGTAGGTGCTCCAAGGTGACAGGTATGAGGTGACAAGTTAATTGTCGTACTCCAATCAACTGGAAGACTTCAAAACGATGGATTACGAAACAACATATGCGATTCAAAATCATAAGAAGAGTATTCCAACTAGGAGTCGAATGGTAAAGTAACTAGTAGAATTTACAAAATATGCCGAATTTTCGATATCATCAAAAGAGAATAAAGTAAAGTCGCGTAAATGATCGAAGTTAATCGTAAGAGGTCAAGAAGAAATTAGCCCATAAGTATAGGTATCCATATATAATACCAGCATTGACGCTCAAGGGAGTAAAATGAGAAATCAGGAAGTACACAGAAATCAGAATGTTTAATATTTATATAATAGACCGATATAAGGTAAATAGTAAGACGTCATATGATAGACGTAAGAGAACGAAATCATAGTCTAGTATTAAATACTCATTATCCATGTAATAGTAGTAGGGATGCAAAAGAGAGCATATAAGTTACCTGGGAGCAAGCGCGCACGGATATCGGATAAAACAAGGAGAGACTCTATATTTTGAAAAACATGGTCATAGTCTAGGTTTTGAAAACGACCTAGTTCTCTATGACTTCAGCTCTGATACCATCTGTAACACCCCCAAAAATCAGGACAACGCAGCGGAATGGTAACATTGGGGTGCTACTTCAGGGCACAAAACACAAGTCACGGAAAACGACCTCAAAAGAGACGTTTTAAGATAAATTTCACATTCGTTATATTAAAATCAGAGTTTACAAAGGATCCCATTTATAATGCAACAGAAAAACATTTGTCAAATGGTACTCAAGTTATTAAGCCTTCAAAAATATATATATCCGCGCGACTCGAATGCTCCCAATGCTCCACTAGCAAAATAGTAACCTGAAAATACATGCTAAAACGTCAACAATAATGTTGGTGAATTCATAGGTTTAAGTAAAAAGCGGTATTGAAATAATTTAAGAAATATTTTAGAAGAAAAGTAGCGTTACAACATTTAAAAGTGTTATTTCCGAAATCCATCCGAAATCCAAGTAGTGATTTAATAAATCTAGTAATGTTCAGTAGTGGACCACAAGATCGAAGTAATGGTGGACTAAGTACGTATTCCGAAGTCCAAAACAAGTAAGGTAGACAAGGGAAACACATTCACCAAGTCTAAATATATAACAGGTATTATTGCACTAAGCTCATGACACCGAAGCCTTAACTAGATTTGTGCCCCAAATGTATAGGATGCTTGCCAACAACCTAAAAGTACTCCCAATGTTAAATGCACCTGATCAAACTAGTGACCCAAGGAAAGGTGGGGATTGTCAGTCCCGATAGATCTATCCACAACACTCGCGCTTACTACAATAGCAATTAACGGTTCATGATAAGTAGGGACTTCACGGCAATAAGGTAACTTAGCAATAATATTCAGGCAGTAATCTGGATAGCATACAATTTAGAAAACACTTGTGTCCGTAGTAAAACAATCACGTTGTTCAAAATTCACGGTTTCAAAGGTAGGTATTCAACGATCTCAAATCATGTAGTAACAAATCAAGATTTAGTAAAAATAGTCAGGTAATGCTTACGTATAAAAATCAATAAGTTTATGTAGTAAAACGAGCACGTATTCTCACCCCGAAAACAGTTTATGAAAACCATTAAAAGAGAAAATGTGGGGTTATGAACTCACAAAGTATTGAAAGGAAATTTTACAGTAGTAAAATATACAAGTTTGTAAACGAGCATGTATTCCCCTCGCGGGTTTATAAAACATTGAGAAGATTGAAATGCGAGACTATGAACTCACCTTGATGTTGCAGAGCAACTTGCAGAAATGCCCATAATAATCACAACATAATGGGAGAACGGAACAGCTTGACCAAGAAGATGCAGCTTAATTTAATGGCTAAATCCTATTAGTTTAGGATGATGAATTTGGGGTTTACCGATGGATGAGTACATCAACGCGACTCGTTGATAAGGGATTGAGGTTTCAAGTTGGATGAGTTTGGTGGGTGGTTAAATAAAATACACCGACAAGAATACACAAAGCATGTAATATATTCTGCATATATTACATATGAAAAAAAATAATTATATAATTCATGTGACGAATCATATAATAAAGACAATAATAAGTCGTAACATATAATACTTTACAAGTATTATATAAGAAGCGCGAGAAAATAATGGTAACAACATAATTCGACACGTTTTCAAAAGTCACTAATTAAATTAATAAAAAGTTCATACATAAAAGTAAACACGCGTTTTAAAGTTATGAATTTGCTAAATGACGTTTTTAAAGTTTGTACAAAAGTTATAGTCGGGAATTATAAAATAATATTTTATAATTTAGTACTTCGTTACGCGTTTTAACTAAACTAGTTATCTTGTTTATACAAGTATATCTTTCGTTTATGTACCGATTCATTGTATTATTACAAAAAAATCTTAAAACTATATAACTTTGTCCTTTTATCGGGTTTTCTAAAATAATAAAAGTTTTAGTGAAAATACTAGGTACAGTAATTTTTAGAAATTTCGGCATGACCTTGCCGTTTATACAACGTTTCCCTTATTCATAAATTTCAATATTTTTCCCCTCCATGTTGCAAAATGTCCGTGTTTCAATATATACCTAACAAACTAAATAGACAACAAAAATGGACAAAACCAAACACACCTAATGGTTATTAAACGCAAAACCAAACACGCCCTTATGGGCTGTTAAACCCATAACCAAACAGCCCCTTAAATGTTGTAAAACAGCAAACCAAACACCCCTTTTGGGGCAGTTAACCACAAATCCAAACGCCCTTAAAGGCTGTTAACCACCGAACCAAACACCCCTTAAGGGCTGTTAAATGTAAAAACAAACACCCCTTGGCAGTTTTAAATATAAAAACAAACACACCCTTTTCTTTACAATTAAACTAAAATAATCAATAATAATAAAAAAACGCAGATCCAAACGCACCTAGATGGCTAAACCAAACAGCCCTATATGGGCTGTTAAACCCATAACCAAACGCCCCTAAAGGCAGATTATACCCATAACCAAACACACCCATAAGGCTGCTAAACAGCCAAACAAACACCCCTTTAAACGCAGATCCAAACGCACCCACTGCTGTTATAACCTTAACCAAACGCACCCTCTTCGGTTTATACATAAATCAAACGCCCCTAATTCGTCTCCTATCACACCAAACGCACCCTTGGCTGTGGAACAACCAACCCAAACGCACCCTAATCTATTTCCTTATAAATCAAACGCACTCTACGACTGGTGAACAGTAACCCAGACAGCCTAGCTGTTGTCCCCTCGAAACAAACACCCTTTTGGCAGCTTTACATAGCAAACAAACACCCCTCGGTGGGCTGTTTTACACAGCCAAACGCACCCATGTTGGGCTGCCACCACCAAACGCACCCTTTTTGTGGTAAGAACAAAGCCAAGCGCACCATTGTGGTGGTGGCTCTGTCAAACCTACGCACCCTTTTGGGTGGCGAGACAGATCGACGTACCCCTTGTGGGTGGTTGGTTAAACTACCGAAACAAACACCCCCTTGGGGTTGAGCCGTGGTGGCTGTGATGATGATGGAGGTGGCGTAATGATGATGATGCGATGGTGATGAGGATGACGATGGAGGTATGATGATGATGATGGAGGTATGATGATGATGATGATGGAGGTGGGTGGCTGTCGTCGGAGGAGGGGGCGACTGTGATGGCGAGTGGTGGCGCGTGGTGGTGAGGATCGAGTAGATCCGGAGATGAGAAACGTTTTATAAGGTTTTTGGGTTCGTCGGAGTTTGGCCGGAAAACATGGCCGGCGGCGGTGGAGGGGGAGGCTGCCGGAAAACTTGAGAGAGAAGGAGTGTGTGTGTATCTTTTTTTTTCTTTTATAAAAATGAAATGAAAAAAAGATATAAGTTTTTATTTATATATAAAACTTTTAATATGAAATGAAAAGTATATAATAGTTAGGGGTAAATTTTGTAAATATTTCACAGGGACCTAACGTGTAACTTTTGTTAATTATTGGTTCGGGACTCGTTTGAGCCACTTAACGGATGATTTAAATTACGAAACTTGCGCCATTACGTTCGGAATAATTTTTCCTATAAAAATGAGTATTTACTTGATAATATTTCATAATTATTTTTATAACATTTATAAAAATGTTCGTTATTCCATTAATATCCTGATTATACCTAGTCCAAAGGAAAATAAATCTTAACCCGATTATTTCTTTTTTTTTTCGTTTTCGAATCAAATAATTTTAAAATAACTTTTATAAACGACAACATGTAATAATAAATATAATTTATTATTTACATATATTCCAAAAATTGACGGTTGTTATATCAAGTTCAGCTTGCAATCTCACAGCTACTTCAAAACCAAGTCTTTCTTATTCTTGTTGCCTTTTTGTCTTGGTCATTGCTGATTCAGACTCTTCCATCTTTGCTTTACCTTTATCTTTTGCCTTTGCTGCACTCCTTCTGATGTACACTAAAGTTTCAGCAGCAATATCTTCAATAGAATCATCTGTAGTTTTAACTTTAGGGTTGGCAGTACTAATTTATGCACCAGTAGTAGTAACTGGTACATTAGCAGCATCAAAATCAAACTCTGGTTCATGCTCATGCCTCCCCTGAATCTATGCATCATGTTGTACCAATGAAATGCTAGGATCTTGATCAATTTTAGTTATCTTTCTCCCCTGTTTGGAAGGATCCTCAAAATCATCTTCTTTTGGGGACCCAAGCCATTACTGACTTGAATCTTCCTTGTGCATCAATATAATCAAATTTTTTCAAGATGATTTATGCACTGTTGTGTTTGGATACATGGTCTATTACTTTGTTCTTTGGCTTCCAAACCCAACATGCTGAGGCCTTAACGTCATGAAACCTATTTCTCTTGACAGCATTATGTACTGCTTTTGGCTTAGCAGCATTAACTGCTGCTCTTGACCTAACATCATTAATTGTTTTTAGTCCTGACCACATTAATACTGCTTGTGGAATCATATTTCTTTTTGAATTGGGGTGAGTCATACTTGTAGAATTTTGATGATTCACCCTCCTTGCATCGTTCCATACTGGTTTTACCATCCTTTTCCTACAATCTTTCTTTAGATGGTCAAAACTTCCACACACAAAACACGCTTTATTGTACATTACAAAGTCACTTCCTAGCTGTTGGGACTTCTGATTATTCCAGTTTCTTTGATTTCCCTTAGGCCTTTATGACATGTACATTTCAGCATACTTCACTGGTTTCCTAACTGGTTTTTTTGGTTGTTTAGGTCCAACAAATTCTATTTTAGAAACAGTAGGAAAAACAGTTTTCTTCTTACCATCTGACACCAATTCCTCATTAATTGGGGCACAACACTCTCTCCTAACAGTATTAGATTCAACTGTGTTGGAAACACCCTTATTTTCAACTGTCTTATCATTACTAGGTGAAACAACAGTAGTAACATCCATATTCTCACTTTCAACTATTTCATCTATAAATGTTAGATCAGGTTTGCGAGGTATGAAATTCCCTGTTAGTGGTGGGGGAACTGAATGATATCCCTTATCTGATCTAGACTTATCAGATAAATTCACAAAACTTTCTACTGTAGGAGAAGCTGCAATACCTGCATTATATCCTAGTCCTGTTTTAAATTTGTCAATTACTTGACTTTCTAGTAAATCATTTAAAGACTTGGATGAATTTTAAAAATTCTCTAATGTTTGTTTTAACTGATCTTTTTCTTTTTCTGCTTTATCCAATTTTATTTTGTATTCATCTAAGACATTATCTCTTAGTCTAACTTTAAGTTTTAAAACATTTATGCTCTCTTCAAACACACCCTCATTTTTCTTATAGTGAGCTAATCTAGCTTCTACTGATTCTAAACCTGCTTTATAAAATACTAAATTAAATTGAGACTTTTTGTAATCTGAAGACAAACTGTCATATTGTTCTTTGAGGGTAGCATAAGCTTTAACACGTGATTTAGAACAAGAACCTACCTCAGAATCTGAACTAGAAGAACTTCCTGAAGATGTATATGCCATTAATGCAAAGTTTGTAGGAAGCTCTTCTTCAGCTTGGTAGCTCCAATCATATCCTCCAATTCCATCTTGAGCTATCAATGCATTCTGAGTAGGAGACTCTATTAGGACAGTTCTTGAATTATTCTCTCTTCCTTTGTTCTCCTGATTTCTTGGAAACCTACATTCTCTTGCAAAGTGTCCATGTTTATGACAATTGTAGCATTCCACTTTTGACTTGTCAAAACCAACTCTTTGACCATTTATGTCTAGCTTTTTCCCTGTTCTCTTGATAAACCTTCTTGCTCTAATTGTCAGCATGGCCATTTCTCATTGAAGATCCATTTCTTCCAGATCATCAGGATGAAGTTGTTCCAGATCTTCTTGAGAAAGTTGAGGAGAGTTGGGTTGACTTGCAAGGAAAGCACATATCACAGCATCACAAAGATTATCTAGAGATGTAGAGTTAACACCATTACCTTGAGTATGAGTAGTACTAACTCCATGAGCAGTATTATCTGCTTTGTTAGTGTTGTTGGTGTTGTTAGTGCTGTTAGAGACAAAGGCCACATTCTGTGAATTTTGACTTGTGCTTGATGAACCTGTAAGTTCAGGTTCATATATCTTCAAGTTATTATACAAGTCATCCAAGCTGATGGTTTCAATTTCCACCTTGTTTCTCCAAATTAAGGCATGAGTCTTCCATTCAGATGGAAGACTTCTCAAGAGCTTTAGGTTCATATCTTCCTGGTTAATCACTTCTCCTTGGATCTCCAACTGACTGATAAGTTTTTGTAACCTATCAAAGGTTTGATCCATTGTTTCTGAACTTAATGCAGCAAAGTTCTCATATTGTTGTTTGAGAAGTGTCCTCTGAACCTTCTTGGACTCCTTGTTCCCTCCATACCTTTTCTCTATAGCCTCCATTAGCAACTTTGCATCTTGATATGAGTGGAACTTCAGTTGGTCTTTGTTTGGAAGTGCCATCAACAGGGTTGCTCTTGCTTTCATTTCATTTCTTCTATCCTGTTTTTCTTCAGCAGTGGTGGGTTCATACTCCTGTTCAACTATTCCAACAGTTATTCTCAGCACTTTATTCCCATTCTTGATTACTTCCTATAGGTGAGTAAATCAATCATAAAAAATATTAGTTTAATCCTCATTAGCCCAAGATCATATCACACTAGCTGAGGATAGGGAGTCCTTGTTAGTCAGATTGTGAGTGGTAGTTCCTAACCTCCAGTCTAAATCATTGAGAAGATCTTGGATGAATTGGATTAATCTTCTTATTCAAAGCTCACCTAAACTCTGATCACCACTTGGTGAGTCCGTAATGAATAGATCTTTAACTCATTAGCTTGTAAGGTTTAGACCCTTGGATAATCAAAAAAAATAGCAAAGCATGAAACTTTATTGCATGATATAAACAATGTCGAAAACTAGTTTATACCACTAAAGGAAGTATTCTCAATGAAATATTAAAGTATGTATTTGACACAAAGAAATAAACAACACAATAAGCTTTCAATATATATTAATAAGATCACTCTGACTTAGTGATCAGGGATTTACAACCTGAAGCAAATGAACTCTATGGAAAACTGAAATATGATGTGTATGCTGATCAGCTTCTAAACTAGATGCCCTAGGATCTTCTTTTATACACCAAGGAGTCCTAATGGGCTTACAATATTTTCCTAAGTATTTAGTCAAATGTATTGAATATAATGACTATGTATTTAATACATTCCAAAGCATGTAGTCAAATGTATTAAATACTTTCTCATAAACAGTTGAAACTTCTCAATCAGCATTAATTTTTTCAATCAGCATTAACTTGATATTAACTAGCAATTGTAATTTTTTTAGCAGTATAAATTTTCTCACCAGTAGCAGTAATCTTGAATCAGCAATAGTAACTCTCTAACCAGCAGTCTGAAGTCCTTCAACAGACTTAAGTTAGTACTGCCAGTACTAACTTACTCTAGCAGTACTAGCTGGTTAATACTGGCATTTGTAACTTGTGAGCAGTACTAACTTTTGGCTTCGCAGTACTAAGTGCACTGAGTTTAATTCGCAATAATGCTTCTGAGAGAGATTCTCCTTGATGTTGTTTGAACATCAGAATATCGTTGCAGAGTTTTACAGTCCTTCTCGGTGGAAAGAATTGAGCAAGGAAACGAGTAGTAAGATCCTCCTATGTGGTGACGGATCCTGCTAGAAGACGTTCAAGCCAGTTGCTAGCTTGATCGTGAAGGGAAAATTGAAATAAATGCAGGCGCGTTCTTTCCGTATTTTCACCGTCAAGGTCAAGTGAGTCCACAAGTTTTAAGAAATCCTTGAGGTGTTTGTTTGGATCCTCTATAACAACCGGTAATTTTTGGAATTTTAAATGACAATTTTACCCTTTGACTTTTTGGGTCCGACTTGACTTTTTGACTTTTTACCTTTTATTGTCGCATAAAAACGATTATCGCGTAACCGGTAATTTTTCAGAACATCGTTAAATAATAATTCATAATTATTATTACATATATCTCATTTACAAATTTATTTTTAAAACTTATTTGACTTGAAAAACGAGAAAATGTATGATATTCCTAAGTTCGACTTATCATAAAATGACCCGCCAAAATGCGTTATTAATTATAGGGTATACTAGTGTTTGACATAAAACGGCATTCCGAACAACTTTTCAGTTTTACCCAAGACCCGAAACCAAGCAGAAAGTGACTAATATACCCTCGCAAAATTTTGAACACCCACACAATGCGTACCGACCCGGGAATAATTAAATTATATTTAATTATCACTTTTATTAAATAAAAATATTTAATAAATTAATTAACATGTTATTCAAAAGCGTTTATTTAAACGCGAATGTTCAAGTTAAAGTTTTATTTTTCGGACAAAGTTTATCTGTGATACACAAATAAATAATAAACTTTTTAAATAAATGTTATAAAACAATTATGAAATAATAGTCATGTAAATACTCATTTTTGTGGGAAAAATTATTTGGAACGCAATGGCGCAAGTTTCGTGTTTTGAATCATCCGTTAAGTGGCTTAAACGAGTCCCAAACCAATACTTTACAAAAGTTACACTTTAAGTCCTTGTGGAAATATTTACAACTTCTACCCTAAACTATACAACACTTGCTATATTTTTGTTTATACTTTTGAGTATATATATAAACCCAATTAGGGTTTTTATCATTTGATAACCCTAAATACACACACTCATGCTCTCTAACTTTTCCGGCGCCGCGCCGCCACTCTGGCCGGATCCCGGCCAGCCCACCACGGCCATCACAGCCGCCCGTCACCCTCATCTCCATCATCATCTGCACCCCGTCACCATCTTCATCTCCACCATCTCCCACAGAGGGAAAACATTGAATTTTATAAATATGGAAACGACGTATAAACGAATAGGTCAAGCCGAAATTTATAAAAACTTCTATACTTAGTATCTTTCACTTAAATTTCTATTATCTTAGAAAACCGATAAAAGAACGAGATATAGTCTTAAGATTATTTATTTGTAATGATATAATAAACCGATAAATAAACGAAAAATATAGTTTTACAAACGAGACAACTAGTTTAACTAAAACCCGCCAAGAAAACGAAATACTAAATTATAAAATATCATTTTATAATTCTCGACCAAAGGAAAAAATAGTAACTTTGGTAGAAACTTTAAAAATGTCAATTATCTAATTCGTAACCTTAAAACGTGCGTTACTTTTATGCCAAAACTCTTTATTAATTTAATTGGTG
>BQNB010027548.1:0-57527 GCA_026074375.1 Tanacetum coccineum
GGTATTCAAATCCCATGATCTAGCTAGAACTGGAGGGATCTACCCAGGGATATCCACTAGTTAGTGTAGAAGTCCTTAGGTATGATAATAGGAGAAAAAGTAAGAAAAAGGAATAATTGTGACATCCGTAAATTTTTGAGGTCAGTAACCGAAAGCAAGCAAATGATAATTGAGTCTTCTAATTATTTATGGAGTCACTTTTATGTGGTAATACTATTTTTAGCGTTTAACGCTTATTTTCCTAGGAACCCTATTAATACGAACGCGCCTTTGACCTAATGATCCTAGTTAACGGTCCTAACGACCAACGATATGCTCAAATAACATTATAACAATGTCAAAACACATGGGAGAAACATAATTTAACAAAATCATAAACTATCCCAAAAGTTACGTTTTTACGACACTTTACGTATTCACCGAATGTACACAACTACACCAATTTAACTTACCATATTCATGCAACATTATACAAAAGTATTTTGGCAAATAAAATAAATAATACCCCTCCCCATATCAGCCCAAAACCGGCCAACCTCTCCCCTAACCAATAAGATTTCATGCAATATCAAAACCATTAAACTATTGTCCCCTATATAATCTACAAACCACTAGTTGTTTTATTTTAGATCTAACAAAAACTTCTCCTCCTCCTTGGTCCTTATACCTGCTGCCGACACTCACTCACCACCATAACATCATCATTTTCAACTTTTAGGAGCAAGAACAAAGGTAAAAATCATGGTGCAAGATGACTTGTATGTCTCTTGTACCAAAACTCTTTAAAAATGAGATTTTCTTGACTTTTCTTGCATATTTAAGCTTGCTTTTGTAAAAACCTTTATGGGTAAATTATTTTCATGATATAAAACTCCTAAATCAGTAATAATGATGTACAAAAACGTCGAGTTATGCATTTTTATTTTTGCTACAAGATCTATGCAAGACAAGTAACATAAAGGCTTTGATTTTCAAGAGTATTGGCACATATAATATGATTATGGGAGTTGATTGATTGCATGTTGGTTATTGGTTTGACTTGATTAAGCTAAAGCTATTTTTCAAACAGCCCCTATTTTATTTTTGGGTCATATTGATTGGAGCATAAGTTGATGATAAATAAATATTTTGACATGATTCAAGAGCCTAACATCAAGTAATTTGAGTCTAGTTTCCAGAAATATAAGTCTTTTAAAAATATGAGGTCGTTTGGTTAGTCAAAGTTGTAAAATGGTGAAAGGTGTCAAAACTGCTCCAAAATCACTTTTCAACCCTTGCACTAAAATGATCATAAATCATAAACCGCGATGAATATATCAATGAAACTGATATGGGAGACACGTGTATAGGTTATTTAAAGTCTCCCATTGGCCTAAGTCATATAACCTTGATTTAGAGCCTCTGATCACTAAAACACTTTGGTATGTCCAGATTTGGCTGTTTTTGGAGTCGGGTATAAATGGTCTAGTATAAGTCCTTAATAAATTTTGGGAAAATTCATGGACACACCTAAAACATGGAATTTTAACCTGGAGAAGTAGCTTAACCATAATCTTTGGTTAACTCTGTCAAATGAATACTTAAAGTGCCGGGAAATTTGGGTCAAGTTGTTGTAATTGCGTTTTGTGATAAAATTGACTTTGGAAACAAATGTGAATACAAGGCATAACAAATGAACCTTAATATTTTCTGAGCATATCATATAGGATCTAATTAGGTATATTTACTTGCCTTAGGTTGCGAATAGAATGTTGCGTATTCATTTTGGTTGCCTACTTAGTGTGATTTATTGAGAAGTCCTATTATCATTCAAACTTCTAAGGTGAGTTTCTCACAACCCCTCTTTTACATGTTCAAAATGTTTTGGGGTAAAAAGCATGATGTTTCTAATTAATTCTATGCTCGTACTTTTATCTGTTTGAACTTTCAAGAATACTTGAACTATTTGAATTTGGTTTGAACTTGTTAAACTTGGAAAATGTGTTGAACTTGAACTTGATATGTATGTTGTTGTATGTTTGGAATTCGCCACTACTTTTAGCTCACTATATCCCCCTCAACGGGATGAGACGTTAGTACTTATAGATAGCGCTATTAGGAGATTAGCCCCTCCCTACTCCCACCATAAACGGGGTGCATGGTACTAGGATGTAAGACTTGTGTTCTGACACTTGTCGAACTTGCAACTTATTTTTGTGTAGGGGTGCTACACTAGGTGAATGGAACTTTGGAACTGGAAGGCTAAATGCGTTTAAGTAGTGTCTCGCATAAACACTATAGCATACATATACATTGATTTGTGTCACGTTACTCTAGGTAACGGGGACTGTATTTAAAAACTAAAATCCTTTTTGGATTCTTGACTTGTTTTCGTAACTCGCTCATGAGTTGGAAACTATTATTGAGACATCTACTTTTCTATAAAACTATATTTTGTGTACATAATCCTGTGAGCTCACCAACTATTTTGATAGTTGACCATTTTTATCATGCTTTTTAGGTGACGTTCCTAAAATGGAAAATTTAGTGTGATTGCATTTGAACCTGTTCAAGATGTCTACCTTCATCCAAGTTATTGTCTTTTGGGGTGATCCATGTTCAGAATAAAAACAATCGTGTTGACTTTGTACTTTTAAACTCGTACTTTGAAGTGTTGTAATTCGGATAACTTTCTTTTATCTTAATTCATGTATGGTGTTTTATCTATCATCTTATGTGATGTTTATTAATATGTAACACCTCGTGATTTCGCCTTGGTGAGGTGTGACAGATTGGTAATCAGAGCCTAAGGTTATAGAGAACGCCGGCTTTTCAAAATAAAAATCCGAACTATAACTAAAATAATTTTCTTTTTCTAAAAACACCAAACTTGAAACGAGTCGACTAGTCCAAGTGATTGCATCATTAGACCTCAATTAGACATAACTCGATCACCTATGTCTAATTCAGGGAGTATCATGCAGCACTGGGTATAGTCATTATTTTAAACGAGTTAAAAAGCTGACTTTCCACTTTGGTCACTAAAAAGCATACTAGGGATTATGTGCATTGTACACTGCATACTTTTAGATGTCCACTATTTGTGCTTAAATACATCATGCTTTATACTGATTTAAAATTTATATTCTGAGTTTGCTTTACGTCGGTTACTGTTGTCACACTGTCCCTAAGCACATTGTTATTACGGACACCGTTTATGTCCCATAGATCGTCTTCGCATGCTGATGTTTCCGCGAATAAGTCGCGACGTACACTCAACTACTCTTCGTACCCTTACCCTGCAAAACACCTTGAGGTGGACTCGTCGATAGATTCTGAGTCAGAGCTCGAGGTGAGCGGCAGGTGAACTACGTATGCACGACATGTAGAGACGTTCGTTCGTCGCTATTAGAGCTACGTCGACCTATATTTCAGTCACGTCTTCGTCGTATTTCGTTATATTATTAAGCCAACCATTTTGGCTGCAAATGTGAGCAGGAGTGCTTGATCGCAAACACCGTGTTCAGTGATTCAAGATTTTGTTTCTGAGCGACCCCAAAGTTGAGTTAGTTTTTCAAAAATATTGAGCCTTTTACCAACTTCTAACTTAAGTTCATGACAGTTCTTGTTTGATGAGTTGTGAAATTAAGATTCAAGTTGCTACTTGGCTTATGACCTTTGAAGAATTTGCTCGAGGATGGGCAAGGCTTGGATGATGTGTTTTGGATACTTTCTACACTCGTAGTATTTCTATGCTATTATTATCACGCTATGTTTCTAAGCATACTTTTACCTCAGTCATATTTCGATCTCAATATGACACAAAACTCGTTTTTCCCCGCGCCAATTTTGGCATTGAATTAGGTATATGACCCTACCGTGCGTATTGCAAATGACTATTTCTCATCCACTATGTGGATTGCCATCGTTTTTACCATGGAAACCTATTACTTAAACGTATCGTCCTTAAAGACGTTCGATAATACGAGTTACGTCATTAGTTGCCTTAGGAGCAACTCGCTAGGAGCGTGATCGCTCGAGTAGTTATCAATGACAGTGCAGATGTCACATTACACAGTTAGAGCCTTGGATATTGCGGATAAGGCGAGAAGGAATAGCAGGAGAGTGCTATGCCCTTGCTTATCTTTTGGGATTTTTGGTGTTAGTCTCGGTGTTAGTGTCCATTAAGATGCTTATGTTTCAAGCATGGTTCTAATTATATTTTTATGGATTTTTGTCTATCGTTTTAAACTTTTGGACTTATGGTTAAGTGGCTGTAAACATTTCAGACTTTGTACCCTTGCGATTAATTACTTTCGGTGTTAAAATTTTTGGATTTTGACGTATGGCTAAGTGTAAATTTTTGCTAAATAATCTTATTTTTCCCTTTTGCGTACAAAAAAAATGTTACCTTTTTCTTACATAAATTTTATGTGATAAAATTTATTACATGATTTCATTGTTAAATTTCTTTTAACAATTTTTAAAACATAGATATAACTTACGCGAAATGTACTTGGGTCAAAGATTTGAAAAAAAAATGTTTTGTTCACTTGTAGAACCATGTCTCAAGGATGGAAACACGTGATATAAGCACATGAGCTGTAATGTACACTATAGTGACTCTCGCACCGTATTCTAAACCAATAAGTCTGATTACACCATTAGTCGTCACAAGAACAACTTGCCAACCAACATGGTCACATAAATCGCTTCGTTTTATAATCACGGTCTTTGAGACTCCTTTTGAGATAAAAGGATTGATACGAGAACGAGAACCTTATACTTGATACTGGGTAACTGTGTAACCATGATAACAAGTTTCGTCCTGGCGTTCGTGTTTCGGAGATGGTACTTATTTGGAGGAGTTGAAGTCCTTTGTTAATAAAACATGTAAAGGTGGGATACTTTTTGAACATATTTTTTTTAAAACATGATGAACTAGTATTTTTCAACGGCTACATCGTTTGGCGTCAAAACTTATGTATTACAAGGCATATGTAAACATCAAATTTTGTTGAATATTATTATTCAACCAATATTCGAAAAAATGTTTTTATTAAAAAAAGAAAAATTTATATAAATTTCTTTTCGACCGGTTTCATTGTGTTTAGTTATTATGACTTCAAATTTTTGAAAAACTTTATTACGACCCAAAATTTCAAAAATCATTATTTCGACTTTAACTTTTCTAAAAAAAATTAATAATGATAATTTTTTTATATTTTATGTTACTTGAATTACATTTTTGGTCAAAAACCTTTTTATTATGATTTATGTTGGGAAACCAACCTTGTTGTAAGTTACTACGAAATACAAACTTTTTGGCAGACATATCTTTTTGGATGACAATTATTGTGGAAGTTTTGAAACTATATATAAGAAAACGTTTATCTTTTTCTCTATATAAACTTTCGTCGCAACTGTGTTTGAACGAATGTTATTCCATTTTAAGCTGCATCATATAAATGCACGGTACTCGAACTATACTTTGGTCAAATTACTTACTCAACAAATATTGTGGACAGATTTAAAACCATGTCTTCAAGACGAAACACGCGCAACACATGAACGAATCTTGGACACTAATTTTTGTACATCTGTATCTTACAAACCTAGAGCGGATACGAGTCTGAACCGCCCAAACCTTGTGCTAACTATTAAAGGAAATCACGACCAAGGTAACAATGGGAATCAGGCACGTGATAGTGCCTTCGACATAGGTACCGCTGAAGCTCAGCAAGATCCAAACGTCATGACAAGTACCTTTTCTTTCATCGGTCCTTTTATACCGTAATATTCGATTCCGATGCCTATTTTAGTTTTATTTCTACCGACTTCTTTCCATTGATTAACTCGAAACCTAGTGCTATAAACCCAGATTACAAAATTTAAATTTCTAACGGTCTAAAGTTAGAAACCGACAAGATTGTCCGCGGATGTGGACTAGAACTAGAATCGTTTCTTATCGACTTGATCCCTTTCGGACACAGTAATTTTGACGTGACTATAGGAATGGATTGGTTATCCAAGCTTAAGGCAAAGATAGTTTGTTTTGAGAAAATTCTCCAAATCCCGTTATCTAACAGAGAGATTTTGGAAGTTCATGGAGAATGGCCCGAAGGAAACCTGAAACAGTTGATGACTATGAAAGTTGACGAGTTGAAGCTCGAAGACATCCCCATGGTACGTAACTACCCGGGTGTGTTTTCAAAAGATTTATCGGGTTTACCCCCATATCGCGAAGTGGAGTTTCTTATAGATCTTATTCCTGGAGCTGTGCTTGTTGCAAAATCACCTTATCGTTTGGCACCTACGGAAATGCAAGAACTGTCCAACCAACTTAAAGAACTCTAAGAAAAAGGTTTTGTACGACCTAGCTCTTCACCTTGGGGAGCCCCAGTCTTGTTTGTTAAGAAGAAGGATGGTTCGTTCCGTATGTGTATAGACTATCGAGAGCTGAACAAGCTAACGATCAAGAACCGCTACCCTCTTCCTAGGATCGATGACCTATTCGATCAACTACAAGGGGTCCGGTATTTTTCAAAAATAGATCTTCGATCCGGCTATCATCAGTTGAGAGTACGCGAAGAAGATAGTCCAAAAACCGCATTCAGGACGAGGTACAGACATTTTGAGTTCACGGTCATGCCCTTTGGTCTGACTAATGCTCCCGCAGTATTCATGGACCTTATGAACCGTGTATGTAAGCCGTATCTTGACAAGTTTGTCATTTTCTTTATTGATGACATCCTGATTTATTCAAAGTCCAAAGAGGAGCATGAAGTTCATCTAAAACTGATACTGGAGTTGCTTGAAAAAGAGAAATTGTTAGGAAATTTTCAAAGTACGAATTCTGGCTACAAGAGGTTCATTTCCTCGGTCATGTAGTGAATAGTGAAGGTATACATGTGGATCCCAGCAAAATTAAAGCAGTGAAAAATTGGAAACCCCCAAAGACCCCAACCGAGATTTGTTCATTCTTAGGATTGGCGGCATATTACAAGGGGTTTATCGCAAATTTCTTAAAGATTGCAAAACCTCTCACCCTGTTGACTTAGAAAAACAAGATGTTTGAGTGGGGTGATGAGCAGGAGATCGCCCTTCAGACATTAAAGGACATGTTGTGTGATGCCCTGATTCTGGCACTTCCTGAAGGTGCAGATGATTTTGTAGTTTACTGTGACGCATCAAACCAAGGTTTTGGTTGCGTTTTGATGTAGAGAAATAAAGTGATTGCATACGCATCTAGACAACCAAAAATCTATGAGAAAAACTACACCACTCATGATTTGGAGTTAGGTGCAGTGGTATTTGCTCTTAAAATGTGGAGACACTACTTGTACGGAATAAAGAGTGTTATCTACACTGATCATAAAATCCTTCAGCACATTTTCGATCAAAAAGAGTTAAATATGCGTCAAAGGTGATGGATAAAACTTTTTAGCGATTATGACTGCGAGATTCGCTACCATCTAGGTAAAGCAAACGTAGTAGCTGATGCATAGAGTAGGAAGGAGCGGATGAAACCGAGATGAGCTCGAGCAATGAGCATGACGATTCACTCTAGCCTTAAGGCTAGGATACTGGAAGTTCAGAGCGAAGCTTCCAAAGGCGCCAACACTCCAGCAGAAATGCTGAAAGGATTGGACAAACAGTTCGAGAGAAAAGAAAATGGTGGATTGTATGTTGCTAAAAGGATTTGGGTGCCAGTTTATGGCAATTTGAGAACATTGATAATGAAAGAAGCCCATACTTCAAAGTATTTTGTGCATCCTGGAGCAGACAAGATGTACTATGATCTACGAGACTTGTATTGGTGGCCCGGAATGAAGAAAGATATCGCTATGTATGTAAGTAAGTGCTTGACTTGCTCTAAAGTCAAAGCAGAACACCAGACACCCTCAGGATTGCTTCAACAACCAGAGATTCCCGAGTGGAAATGGGAGAATATCACTATGGACTTTATAGTGAAATTACAGAGAACCCGTAGCGGACACGAGGCGATTTGGGTCATAGTCGATCGACTGACCAAATCTGTGCATTTCCTAGCTGTCCGCGAAGATTTCAAGACAGAAAAGTTGGCAAGACTGTACATCAACGAGATAGTAGCAAGGCACGGTGTGCCTGTGTTAATTATATCTGATCGTGACAGTCATTTCACATCACGATTATGGCAATCGCTACAGAAAGCATTAGGAACGTGACTGGATTTAAGTACAGCTTACCATCCTGGAACCGATGGCCAAAGTGAGCGTACCATTCAAACTTTGGAAGACATGCTTAGAGCTTGTGCAATTGATTTTGTTGGAAACTGGGATACTCACCTACCGCTAGTAGAATTTTCATACAACAATAGTTACCACACGAGCGTGAAGTATGCCCCTTTTGAAGCATTATATGGAAGGAAATGTCGAACGCCCATAACTTGGGCAGAGGTAGGAAAAAGCCAGCTAATTGGACCAGAGATTGTCCAAGAGACTACCGACAAGATTGTTCAAATAAAGGAAAGATTGAAGACTACACGAGATCGCCAGAAGAGCTATGCCAACAATCGACGGAAGCCGTTAGAGTTCAGTTTTGGTGATAAAGTACTACTCAAAGTGACCCCTTGGAAAGGCGTGGTACGTTTTGGTAAGAGAAGCAAGCTTTCACCGAGATATGTAGGACCATTCGAGGTCGTCGAGCGAGTGGGTCCTGTTGTTTATCGTTTGCGTCTATCACAAGAACTTATAGGCATTCATGACATGTTCCACGTGTCAAACCTAAAGAAATGCATGGCTGATGTAAACTTGCACGTACCTCTAAAAGAAATCAAGATCGACGACAAACTACGTTTTGTTGAAGAACCTATTAAAATTATGGACCGTGAGGTCAAGAAGCTTAAGCGACGCTAGATTCCTATTGTAAAAGTTCGTTGGAACTCCCGAAGAGGAGCATAATTTACTTGGGAATGAGAAGACGTGATGAAGCGCAAATATCCACAACTGTTCACGAGCGCTACGGCTTAGAACGAGCAACTAAAATTTCGAGACGAAATTCCCTTTAACGGGGGAAAACTGTGACATCCGTAAATTTTTGAGGTCAGTAACCGAAAGCAAACAAATGATAATTGACTCTTCTAATTATTTATGGAGTCACTTTTATGTGGTCATACTATTTTTAGCGTTTAACGCTTATTTTCCTAGGAACCCTAGTTATACGAACGCACCTTTGACCTAACGATCCTAACGACCAACGATATGCTCAAATAATATTATAACAATGTCAAAACACATGGGAGAAACATAATTTAACAAAATCATAAACTATCCCAAAAGTTATGTTTTTACGACACTTTACGTATTCACCAAATGTACACAACTACACTAATTTAACTTACCATATTCATGCAACATTATACATAAGTATTTTTGCAAATAAAATAAGTAATACCCCTCCCCATATCAGCCCAAAACCGGCCAACCTCTCCCCTAACCAATAAGATTTCATGGAATATCAAAACCATTAAACTATTGTCCCCTATATAATCTACAAACCACTAGTTGTTTTATTTTAGATCTAACAAAAACTTCTCCTCCTCCTTGGTCCTTATACCTGCCGCCAACACTCACTCACCACCATAACACCATCATTTTCAACTTTTAGGAGCAAGAACAAAGGTAGAAATCATGGTGCAAGATGACTTGTATGTCTTTTGTACCAAAACTCTTCAAAAATGAGTTTTTCTTGACTTTTCTTGCATATTTAATCTTGCTTTTGTAAAAACCTTTATGGGGAAATTATTTTCATGATATAAAACTCCTAAATCAGTAATAATGATGTACAAAAATGTTGGGTTATGCATTTTTATTTTTGCTACAAGATCTATGCCAGACAAGTAACATAAAGTCTTTGATTTTCAAGAGTATTGGCACATATAATATGATTGTAGGAGTTGATTGGGTCATTTTTGCATGTTGGGTTATTGGTTTGACTTGATTAAGCCAAAGCTATTTTTCAAACAACCCCTATTTTATTTTTGGGTCATATTAATTGGAGCATAAGTTGGTGATAAATAAACATTTTGACATGATTCAAGAGTCTAACATCAAGTACTTTGAGTCTCGTTTCCAGAAATATAATCCTTTTAAAAATATGAGGTCGTTTGGTTAGTCAAAGTTGCAAAATGGTGAAAGGTGTCATAACTGCCCCAAAATCACTTTTCAACCCTTGCACTAAAATGATCATAAATCATAAACCGCGATGAATCTATCAATGAAACTGATATGGGAGACACTTGTATGGGTTATTTAAAGTCTCCCATTGGCCTAACTCATATAACCTTGATTTAGACCCTATGATCACTAAAACACTTTGGTATGTCCAGATTTGGCCATTTTTGGAGTCGGGTATAAATGGTCGAGTATAATCCTTAATAAATTTTGGGAAAATTCATAGACACACCTAAAACATGGAATTTTGACTTGGAGAAGTAGCTTAACTAGAAGCTTTGGTTAACTCTGTCAAATGAATACTTAAAGTGCCGAGAAATTTAGGTCAAATTGTTGTAATTGCGTTTTGTGATAAAAGTGACTTTGGAAACAAATGTGAATACAAGGCATAACAAATGAAACTTAATATTTTCTGAGCATATCGTATAAGATCTAATTAGGTATATTTACTTGCCTTAGGTTGCGAATAAAAGGTTGCGTATTCGTTTGGGTTGCCTACTTAGTGTGGTTTGTTGAGAAGTCCTATTATCATTCAAACTTCTAAGGTGAGTTTCTCACAGCCCCTCTTTTACATGTTTAAAATGTTTTGGGGTGAAAAGAATGATGTTTCTAATTAATTCTATGCTCGTACTTTTATATGTTTGAACTTTCGAGCATACTTGAACTATTTGAACTTGGTTTGAACTTGTTGAACTTGAACTTGATATGTATGTTGTTGTATGCTTGGAACCCGTCACTACTTTTAGCTCACTATATCCCCTTCAACGGGATGAGACATTAGTACTTATGGATAGCGCTATTAGGAGATTAGCCCCTCCTTACTCCTACCATAAACGGGGTGCATGGTACTAGGATGCAAGACTTGTGTTGTGACACTTGTCGAACTTGTAACTTATTTTAGTGTAGGGGTGCTACACTAGGTGAATGGTACTTTGGAACTGGAAGGTTGAATGTGTTTAAGTAGTGCCTCGCATAAACTCTATAGCATACATATACATTGATTTTTGTCACGTTACTCTAGGTAACGGGGACTGTATTTAAAAACTAGAATCCTTTTTGGATTCTTGACTTGTTTTAGTAACTCGCTCATGAGTTGGAAACTATTATTGCGACATCTACTTTTCTATAAAACTATATTTTGTGTACATAATCCTGTGAGCTGCCCAATTATTTTGATAGTTGACCGTTTTTATCATGCTTCTCAGGTGATGTTCCTAAAATGGAAAATTTAGTGTGATTGCATTTGAACCTGTTCAAGATGTCTACCTTCATCTAAGTTATTATCTTTTGGGGTGATCCATGTTTGGAATAAAAACAATCTTGTTGACTTTGTACTTTTAAACTCGTACTTTGAAGTGTTGTAATTTGGATAACTTTCTTTTATCTTAATTCATGTATGGTGTTTTGTCTATCATCTTATGTGATGTTTATTAATATGTTAGACCTCGTGATTCTGCCTTGGTGGGGGTATGACATATCTTTGCCTTGTCTTATTATAAACAATGTGGGATCCACGGTTCTTTTAGAGAATTCCTGAGAGAGTAGAAACTTCGACAATAGATCGTACCACGCGCGTGGAGCTTATTTCAACCCATAGAGAGCCTTCTTAAGCTGGTACACATGATTCGGATTGTCTTGATCCACAAACCCGTCCGGTTGACTGACATAAACTTCTTCACTCAGAATGCCATCTTAACATCCATTTGATAGACGATCATATTCATGTGAGCATCATATGTGAGGAAAATTCGAATAGCATCAAGTCTAGCCACTAGAGCAAAAGATTCCTCAAAATCAATTCCCTCTTCTTAACGACAACCACAAGCAACCAAATGACCCTTGTTCTTAAGAATTCCTCCTAGTTCATCAAGTTTTACATTATAAATCCATTTTAAAGTAATGACCATCACTTTATCTAGACGTGGAACGAGTTTCCAGACTTCATGATGTTCAAATTCATGTAGCTCCTCTTGCATTGCTTCAATCCAACATGCTTGAGTTAATGCGTCTTTATAGTTCTTTGGTTCAACTAATGTGAGAAAGGCATCATAGTAACAAAATAAAGCTTGTTCATGGAGTTAGAGTCTTGTGGAAACAGGTCTTTTGAGTTCACCGATGATGTTTTCTAAAGGATGATCCTTGGTCCATTTGGTAACGTGTTCTGAGTTAGGAGTAGCAGTATGCACAACAGTAGGAATAACATCCGAAGAAGAAGATGCTTCAGAATCATTTTCTAGAATTGGAATACCAAAGAACGGATCGTTATTCATGTGTGCAACATCTAAGTCATGATTGTCTTCTTCAACATCGTTAGGAATGACAGGAGATTGAGTTTCGGGTGTTGTTTGTGAGTTACTAGGTGATGGTGCATCTTGGTCAACAGTTGTTGAGGAAGGTGAACCGGTTGATGCAGCGGGTTCTGGAGCTACTACTTCAGCAATTGGAGCAATGACTTCAGGGGCTGGGTGATCAACACTAGGTGGAGGAGTGAGTAATTCATCAAACAGCGGTTGAAACAAAAGATCCCAATCAGTTCTTGAAGGTGGTACAAACGGTGTTGAAGGAGGAGGGTTTGGCACGAGTCCTGAACTGATTGTTGCAGGAGTCATTTCATGAAGTGCGGGTCCTAAACTGTTATGTTCAGAAGCCATCGCAGTCAGCTTATCAAAATCTACATGAATTGTTTTAATGATTCGTCTGGTACGTCGGTTGTAAATTCGAAATGCTTTCTTTGTGGGTGCATAGCCAATAAAAATACCAATATTAGCTTTCGGTTGTAACTTACCCAAGTTCTCACTATCGTTTGTCGGATAGCAAAGTGCACCAAATACATGAAAAAATGATAAGTCGGGAGGTTTTTCATGTAAAAGCTCATATGGTGTTTTATCATGACGAAGACGTATGATGGAACAATTTTGGGTGTAACATGCGGTAGCAACTGCTTCTGCCCTTAAGAATAACAGAGCTTTTGCATATATTAACATTGTACGGGCAGCTTTAATTAGCGTACGATTACATCTTTCAACGACACCATTTTGCTGTAGAGAGCGAGCAATAGATGTTTCATGAGAGATCCCAACCTTCTCATAATATTCATGCAAGGGTTGATTAACAAATTCAGTTCCATTATCTGTTCTGATGCATCGGACAGGTACTTTAAGCCGCACTTGGATCATCTTGAGAAACTTGATTATGAAATATGGAGCTTCATCTTTTGTCCTTAAACATTTAACCCATGTGCAATGAAGAGGATACACTTCTTTCCATTAACACTTGCGACATGCATTGGTCCACAAAGATCCATGTGCAAAAGATAGAGTTTTTTCTTGGTTGGTGTCTTCAGATTTAGGTTTGTGGGGTTTCTTCTTGCTTTTACCCATTTCATAAGCAGAACACAGATGGCCCTTTTCAAATTTTAGCTTAGGGAGACCTCAAACAAGACCATGTCTAGCTAAATGGTTGATTGCACCAAAGTTCAGATAAGACAGACGTCAGTGCCATAGCCAGGACTTAGTCTTTGAAGCCTTTAACAAAAGACATATAGGAAAGGACGGCATCCTATCTCCAAGTGAAAGAGTGTACAGATTGTTTCCTCGAGATCCAGTCAATAGATCAACACCTTCTAGGTTACGAATGAAGTAGGTGTGTTGACGAAAAGCAACTTCAAGGTTCGAATAACAAAATTGCCTAACAGAGAATAAATTGTGTCCAAGTCCTTCCACATAGTAAACCCTTGATATCGTAACATTCCCAATCTAATAATCACCATATGCTAATATCTTGCCACATGATCATTTCCGATTTTGACAGTACCCAAAAATTTATAGACGAAATTAATGAGCTAAGAGCGATCTCCGGTCATATGCTTGGAGCAGCCGGAGTCCAAATACCAAACAACAATTTGGGCGACCTGCATTCATCAAGAGAGAAAGATGGAACATCGGAAACTATGGATCCCCAAGATTGACTGGGTTCCTTTTTGTTAGTAGATACATATTTAAGAATCTTAGATTTGTTAACAGGAACATTAGTTTTATGTTTCCTAGGTTTTCGTGTGTAAACCAATGTTACGACATGTTTAGGTGTTTCATTATCTAGAGCAGTTGGTTTCCTATGGGGCACTTCAATAGTTGTGGTAATCCAAGTTAAAGGGCACACATTTCCTACTATAGTGAAGGTCCGACCAGTAGGTCCCCAGATGTATCCAATATTTGTAAACACCTTTCCTGTTGGTTTCCAAACTTTTCTCTTTGAACTTTTCTTAACAGATTCAGATTTATTACGAGCATTCACATTAGTGATAAAATCAAGAACACACAAATCATGATTATCAGAAAGCATGCAAACATTACACTTAACACATTTAAGTTCAGAATTCGCATTAAGCTTGGAATGCTGCACATGAGCAGTTCCTTTAGGTGCAACAACACAGTCTTTATTTTTCAAACTAGATTTAACTTTCCTAGGGTGGGCTTCTACTTTATTCTTCTGAGTACTACTTGGTGTTTGTTGAATCTTATCTTTCTTTATATTGCCTGAAGGCTGTGATCCGCTAGCACTAGTAGACGGTTTTATTCCTATAGAAGACAACATAGGTTTGTTAGAAACTAGGTTTGATGTAGAGGCTATTTTGGTAAAAGTGTTTCCTGAGGATGTGACGGGCTCAGTAAATCTAACTCTTTTGTCCTTGTTTTTTGGGGTCATAGCCACTAATTTTTCACCAGAATTATTGATACTAGGGTAGGTTTTACTGATGTTTGTAAGCAACTCCTGAATTAGTTTAGTATACCTACAGGCAGATTCTAAGGAATGATCTAGAGGAAAATTAGTTTTAACATGATCAGCTATCCTTAAGAACTGCAGCTTCTTCCTGAGTGTGCTTAATATAAGCAAAGTAAGCTGTCCTTTTATTCAACAATTTAAGGGTTATTGGTTCCATATCAATCTTGAGCATCTTTGGATCACTAGGGTGTTTTGTAACATAATTATCAACTAGAGATTTTCCTTTAAGTTTCCTTAAATAATCCTTGAGAGCTGTAATTACCAAAACTTTTTCCTGAAGACTAGCATTTAAATCAAAGATTTCCACAGACTTTAGATTGACTTGATTAATTAAATCAGCACATTGTTCTTTTGATTGAATACGTGCTGGTTTAATCGACTCATAAAGTTGCTTATAGGTTTGTTTCAAATGCTCATTATCAGCAACAATCTTTGACACCTTATGTTCCAATTTAATATTTATTGTTTCAATATCTTCTAAGTCCTTTTTAATCTTATCCTCATTCATTTTTCCATTTTGAGATTCAATTCTCTCTTTCAACTTCTTTATGATCGTGTCTTTCTCTTGGGACTTAGCTTTCAATTTATTTAATTCAAACAATTAATCAAAACTTGGAGCACTTTGATTTGAAACAAAATTATCCCTTTGAAAAATTTCCTGATTAAGTTGAGTATCAACTTCTAAAGAGATGCAATGTTTTTTAAGAGTGGTAAAACTTTTAAACTGTTTATCGTAAATCTCTTTTGCAAAGAAATTCTTTTTGTTGAGAAGCTCAGTCACAAGTTTTAGACACTTTTCACATTCATGCACTTTCACAGAAGCATTATCCATAGAAGAATTCATAATTATGTTCATAATATCTTTGTTAATGACTTGTTCCATGAGTCGTTTGTTTTCGTTCAAAACTTTATTCATTTTAACTTCAAATGTTTTTGACTCTAAATGATGTTGTTCCACAGCCTATTCCATTTGATGAAAGACATTTTAGACTTCAAAAAGTTCATCAATCAAATATTGATTGAATGTATTAAATAAGTCCTTCGGAGCTTTTACAAATGGAATTATTTCATCCCTAAAACAAGCTTTTGTATGTTTGAACCCCCACGACCCCTTAGTGATGGCTGTGGCCGTGGTTCTTTCTTTAACAACCACGTTAAAACCAGCAAGATGGTGTTTAAGTTCCTTTAAACTCGTATTAACCATGATGACTTTAGGAAGTTCTTTTGGAACCTCAACTTTGGTGGGTCTACTAGAAAGAGTGGGATTTGGAGAATTCACAAAATTCTGAGACCAAAAGGCTTAGTTAGCAGATAATTCAGTTTGTGGAACAAATCGTGTTTCAAAATCTTGAGAAAGTTGCTAAAGAACAGCATAATCGACTGGTGTAGTATTGACTTTCTTTCCTAACATCATAGGATCCTTTTGTTTTAAAAACATTTTTAAACAACTCTCTTCAGCAAGCATTAGGGTCTCTTCGGAGTCAAGAATCACAATAGCACTCGTATTCTTAATGACATTACCATCATAAAGCTTTGGTTCCAACTATTGAGCTTTCTTCAGATAGAAAGGATTTTGAAAACCTAGATCTTGTTTAGTGGTATGATCATAGAAAAACTGAGGTTTTATCAACATGTGAACAGTTTATGCAGATTGATCTCTTTTAAAAACAATATTATCTAGCTGTTTGATCTTCTTTTCTAACGCAATCTCTCTATCGATGTTCCTAGATTCTTCTTTCTTAAAATCATTTTTGAGAAGAGTAACTGTTTGCATTAAAAATTCCTTTTCTTTTAAATGTTCAGAAAGAGTTTGTTTAAGACGATCAATCTCTACAGACTGTGCACTTGAATCTGAAACGTTATCATTACTCCTTAAGTTAACATTTTGTCTTTCTTTCAAAATTTTAACTTGTTCCTTATATCTTTCAAGCTCAACGGTTAAAGTATCATTAACACTTTTATTGTCCAGATTTATCTTGGTACAATTAACTACTTGGGTTTTTAGTTGTTCAATCATAGATAATATCAGTGCATCTTGTTGTGCAGAAGAGTTAGAATTCTAAACAACTGCCTGTTGTGATTCAATCACATACTGAGAATAAGGAATGATATTGCTATCACTGGTTATTTCAGTCTCTGAATGGTTCACAACATTTGACTGTTCAGAAGACGACATCACCTGCACAACTTGATTAATCATATCATTATTCACATTATCATGATTGTGTACCTCAGTGAGAGCATCTAAACCATAATGAGATAGATTCACGATGAGAGCAACTTTGGCAGTGTTAAGTTCATCACAATCAGATTCATATGCATCCAAATCATCGGCTTGATAAGCAGCATTATGGTTAATGATAGTCTATGTGGCTTGACCTTCTGCAATTCATGGATCTGCTAAAAATTCTAGTTCCTCCTCATGTAGAATTTGACCGTTTGTTTGAGCTTGAACCAATAACACTTTATCCTTAAACCACAAATCATCTCATTTCCTCTTAGGTTTAGTGCACTGTTTGGACATGTGTCCTTCCCCTTTGCAGTTGTAACAAATAACAGTCCTTTGTTTCCCAGAATTGCTTCTGCTTGCTCCTGGGGTGTAGGTCCTTGTAGTACCCACAGCAAAAGAAGTGTGTCTCCACTGAATTGGTTGTAAGGTCACTCTCCTATCATTAATGGTAGCTTGTTACCTAGGGTTTGACGAATTACTCAACTGGTTATTGGTAGTAAGATAGCGGGAAGTGACAACAGCAGTCCAGAAAGACATCATGTGATTGATGGCATCAATAGGATCATCACCTTTCTGGAACACTAGAACAATTAGACCTGAGTCTACTTAGGGAAATTTAGATTGTTGGTTAACTGTGGGAGCATATTCCAATTGAGGGATGGATGATGATGGAGAATAAACGTTGTGATGAATTGATGATTGATAATCATTGGATGGATAAATGATTGAAAGAGGTGTTGATGATTGATTATTTGAGTATTGTTAAGACTGATAAGGTGAACCATGCTATGGAGACTGATATGGTGAAACTTGTGGTTGAAATTGAGAGTTTTGGTATGAGTGCTGATGAGTTGGATAAGGAGACTGGGTCATCTGATGGGTTGCAACCAAAGCAAGTGGATTTGGGTTGCGTTCATGCATTAAATGAACCTCATTTGCATGAAATTCATGTTGTCCCAAGTAAGCATGAAGCTGATCAATGTTAGTTGTGTGCAAATCCCAAACCAGTTTGACATCTGTCACAAATTTGCTCCACTTAGGAGGAAGAGTATTCAAAAACTTGGTGTTCACTTGAAATTGTTCCAGTTTCATATTGTAGATGTTCATGTCGTTGAGTAGTAGTGAAAATCTCAAGTAGAAATCACGTAGTGTTTCCCCCTTCTTATAAGCAAACTTATCAAATTCATCATAAAGCTTACACTTTCTTTCTTGTTTTGTCAATGAAGTTCCTTGCATGAGAAGTTGAATTCTTTCCCAAAGTTCCTTAGCGACTTTATGATTGCTAACCAATGCATAGACCTCAGGTGGTAGTCCTTGGAGAATGATATTTGTTGCCTTGATATCACAATCAGCTTAAATTGCTTCCGTAGCAGATAACTCAGAATATTTCTTTGGTCTTGTCACTCTATTTTCCTCAATTAAAGGCCAGATGAGTGGACCATTTTCAACGAATTCAAGGATCATTTGTCCATGTTGTCTATTCACCATGCATATCTCCATTATGCTTTTCCAAGAATCCTACATATATTTTTCCAACATAGGTGGACGATTGTCGGCACCCAAAAGAATTGCTTTGTCAGCAAGAGTCATCATTGAGAAATTTGTATGTTAAAAGATTATTGTCGGATCGAACGGTGGTAGAAAGAAATTGTGTTTGATTAAGTTGTCTTTTAAGTGTTTTAATTCTTGAAACTACATGGGATTTTACAATTCTTGACAAAACCGGGAAAACAAATTAATGTTTCACGGGATTTTACAATTCAAAGAAATAAACCGTATAATTTTGAAATTTGAGTTGTTCGGTTTCTATTAAACTTGACTAGTTCGGTTATCACTGTTGAAGACTAGTTCGGTTCACACTGAAAGTGACTAGTTCGGTTCTTACTCGAAATAGACTAGATCGGTATATACTGAAAATGACTAGTTTGGTTCACACTGAAAGTGATTAGTTCGGTTCATACTGAAAGTGACTAGTTCAATTCACACTGAAAGTGACTAGTTCGGTTCTTACTGAAATAGACTAGATCTGGTACACACTAAAGGTTACTAGATTGGTAGTCACTAAAGGTTACTAGATCGGTACTTCATTGAAAAGAACTAGATCGGTACTCACTCAAGGTTACTAGATCGGTAGTCAATGAAAGTTACTAGATCGGTAGTCACAGAAAGTTACTAGATCGGTAGTCACTGATGGTTACTAGATCGGTACTTCACTGAAAAGAACTAGATCGGTACTCACTAAAGGTTACTAGATTGGTAGTCACTGAAAGTTACTAGATCGATAGTCACAGAAAGTTACTAGATCGGTACTCACGAAAACCACTTTTTCAAAACTCCAAAAGACACGTTTTTGACGAGTTTTTTCAAAAAACTTTTGTACCAAAAGTGTTACTAAGCCTATAGGGACAAGAAAAATGAAAACTTTAAGGTTTTTAAGACGAAAAATTTAAAATTAAGATTTTGACCTTTATAAAGCTAACGAACCCAAATGACACAAAATAAGAGATTTTTCTATGAATCTAAGCACACACACCTATATCCAAGAATACTAGATCAAAGCTACCTATGTAGATGATCCTTTAGTGTGGATTTAAGCTTAAAAACAAAGAAAAAAATCAAAAATGAATGATAATAGAAAAAAAAAACTACACGAACACTTTATCAAACATAATATCTAAACACACCACTCCATGACTCTTGATACCAATTGTAGACTAATCTAATAACATACTTGAAGAGAGGGAAAGAGGTTGTTTTAGAGAGAGAGAGTGGGTTGGATGAACACTTAAAAAGAGAAAGTAAACATAAGATAGAAAATGTATTATGTGTGAAAAATGAACAACCAACCATCTCTCCAAGGCATGGAGAGGTGTTTATATACTTACAAGGGATCGTGGGCTTAGGCCTTCATGGGTTTATCCATGGGATTTTAGCTAACTAGCCTAGTAAGTTTCCAAAAATTAACTTAACGAGCTAACTTTAGTTATCTATAAAAGTGACCGACACTTTCGTGTTCCTAACATACTTGTTGATGGAGCATCCTGGTCAATGGAAGTTGACACAGGAGAATCGGCTAAAATCATAGCTCTCGGAGCAGCTGCTTCTTAAACTGGAGAAACAACAATTGATGGAGGATTGAAGTATTCATCAAACATAGGTTGAAACAAGCAATCCCAATCATCTCTTTTTGGTGGAATACAAGGTTGTTGAGAAATAGGGTTTGAAACGAGTCCTGAACTGGATGTAGCAGGAGTCATAGAATGAAGCTCGGGTCCTGAACTGAATTGTTCAGAAGCCATTTTGACCATTTCATACACATTGAGAGACCACGTTAAACCGTATTAATCACATTTGATTAACTATTCTCCCCTTCAAAAATTGCATATGTGATTGCCATTTTTGATCTAGTGAATTAGAATATAAGCTAATGTACGTTGATCTACTTAACGACTGAACGTGCATGGGAAAATGTGAAACTTGTTGATGAGAATGGTTGAAAACAAGAAGATTTATCTTCTTTCAAAGATAAAGCACAGTGAAGCGTACACCTTTCTTTTCTTTGAGGAGCGGGGCCTGAAGTGTTGTTTGCAGATGCCATAACAGTCCTTTTAATCATTTATGTACATTTGAAGATGATCCCTGTGAAATGTAGACTTTATGAAGAAGTTCATGGAATGGATCATCAAAATATGTACGTTGTTGTTGTTCTTTAACACCCTGAGCATTGTTTAGAGACTGTTCTTGTTTGCGAATCCCCTAAGGTACTTGATTCTTAGACATCAACTTTTTCAGCAACCAAACTCTAAGTCTTTCCTCTTTAGGATTGAAAGATATGCCTGCACTTAAGTTAAGAGTACCTGCACTGACAGTAAGAGTTTGTTCACATTCATATGGGTTAGTGATATCTTCATTTGAACCATTTAGGGGTTCATTGTCAACCATGGTTGTGCTATCGATGAACATCTTTCTAGTAGGTATCCACCTAAGACCAACTGTCTTGAAAATTCTACCCGTCGGTTTCCACCTAAGACAAGATCTAGGAGTGTTTGGTTTCTCGTGTACAACGGAAGACTTATTAGGAGAAATCCTATATACTTTAGAGATCCATCTTTTTGGTTTGATTACATTATTTATCTTTTCTACCGGTTTGGTGTTGTTTCTAGTCTTAGGGGATTGAACCTTAATGCGAGAGTTCACCTCTTTCAGGAATTTTGTTAAACAGGCATCAAGATTTGCATTAAAGACACATTTCTGACAAGTCCAACAAACAAAGTGTTTGGAGTCTGAGAAGGAACTGGAATTCCTAGAGTGATCTACTAGTGGCACACCATTTGACATTCCACAACTACTCTTAGATACAGGCAAACTCCTAGATGTTTGATTGTTGCTCCTAGGTTTTTGTTTGCTACCATTAGTAGTGTTTTGTAGACTAGTAGTATGCATCAAACTAGATTTTGAATTCCTATTTCTTTCTTGTGTCTTTTTCCTAGCATCCTATAGATAGTGATTATGAGCCATATCATTTGAACCATACGATTCTTCTTGACTACTCCTAGATAAGCCAGGTGAAATCACGTGATGAGGTTTTGCAAGCACATATTCTCGAACTTTAGGCAAATAATAAGGAGTGACTGGTTTTGACAAAATGTTATTCACATCAACTTAGGAGGCAAACCGTGGTTTTGAAAAATTAGGCCGTTCAGATTTAAACGCATTCGGTTGTCTAACAACTGATTGGTTTCTGGGTGGTTGTAAAACCGGTTTCCCCAAGATTGATGGTTTTGCAAAATTAGTATCCACGCTATTTCCTTTTAACTTTTTAATTTGTTTTTTAATGCAACATTCGCAAAAAGCTTTTCCTGAATCTGAGACTTTAAATCAGCATTTTCAACAGTCTTACTATTTATTTGAGCAATCAGTGAGTCATTATGGTCTTTTGTCTGAACTTGTGTCTTTTTGATAGAATCATAAAGATCTTTGTAAGTCTGTTTCAAATGCTCATTTTCCTTATGCAACTTCTCATTCTCTGCAAGTAATTTAGCCACACTATGTTCCAATTCGATATTGATTTTTTCAAGTACCTTAATTTCCTTTTTAATCTTGGCTTTATTACTTGTTTCATTCAAAATTTAACCATGTTGCCCGTCTTTTAAAGCTTGATTTTGATATTTAAGTTCCATGTAAACACAATGTGCTTCCATTCTTGAAAATCTTTCTCAAGTTGGGCAACGGTTTTTCTGAGAGAAATATTTTCAGACTCGAGAGATTGGTTTGAAAATTCAGTTGTCATGTTATCAAATGATGGATCAAGTAAAGGACATGAAACTTGACATTTTTCAGCATTATGGTCAATCTCTCCTCACCTATGACACATATTTGTTGAATCAGAAGTGGTATTGCTATCAACCTTTTCCAACAGATATGTGTCATAAATGGGTTCAGATTGCACATAATGCTTTTGTTCATTAGCAAGTACATTATGTTGAGTAGTCAATTGTACCTCAGTAAATGGCACTTGGTCATTTACTGGTCTGATATTTGTATCCACAACATGTGTGATATAATTTCCTGAACTGCTGCTTGTATCCTGCTTGTCTGACTTTGTCCCACTGCATTCTGTAACAATCAACCTAGCATCCAATGTTTTACTTGAAGCAACCTTTCCCACTTTTGACTGCATCGTTCTGTCATTCACCCTTCTGTCATACTCTCATTTATGCTTTGCTCTTTCCTGAATTGACTCCTTAAGAGATTCCATGTGTTGGATCAGTGTGTAGCATGGATAGTTGAACATCGTTTGGTATGTAGCAATAAGTACATGCTTATCAGTAACATATTCCCCCATCCTTATCGAGCGAGACTCGTGAATAGAGGAACGTACTGAATTGTAGCAACAGTACTCTAAATGCATGAAGGATTCAGTTCTAGAAATCTGCTGTTGGCAAGATGTTTTCTAGTTGATCCAAGTTTAGTAACATTGTGCATGTGAAAGTTTGAAAATCTTGATCAAAGAGTGTCGCAAATGCCCGTTCGAATCCTCCCTCGATTCGAGTTCCTTTTAAGTCGTTGTTTGAAAGAACCTTGAGGAGTGAATGAAGTAGTCGAAAAGATGCCATGCAACTTTCCTTTGCTTTGTCTTGCATTTGTTTTCAACTGATGCAGCTCTCTCTTGTGAATTAAAATTCAAAGATTCCATTGAAATTCGATGTGTGAAATAAAATTAAGGATCTTAAGTAGATTAAGTGATGTTGTTGGGGTTTGTTGATGAAAATCTAGTTCACTAGATTTTACAAGTCTATGATTTTAACCGAGGAAAGAATAAACTTTTACGGGATTTTACAAAATCAAGAAGAAACCGTGAAAATATAATTGTTGTTGATGAAATCGTTGTTGTATTTGAAGTATTGGAACTTTTGTTAACGATTTGTTGAGCTAAAAGGACTAACGGTGAAATTTCTTACAACAAAAAGGCTAAAAGTAAAAAAATTAAAAACTAAAAATGTAAAACTAAAAAAATAACAAAAATTAAAAGTTTAAAAAGTAAAAAATAGGTGGGGTGGGGGTGGTGGTTTGGGGTGGGGGGGGGGGGGGGGTGGAAAAAGTTTGAAAGTAAAAGGTTATATTTAATTTTGCTTAAAAAACAAAGGTTTAATTGTAAACAAGTTAAAATCTAAATGTTAAAAATGAAAACTGTTTAGAAGTCGAGGGGTCAAAAGTGTAAAATTCGAATTATAATTAATAAGAAAACGTTTTCCCCCTCCCAAAAGACTTTCTTCTTCGTTTAAAAGTTAGAAAATGATAACGATTGTATTTCCTTGCTCGCGGACTCATATGATTATTGTCGTTGAAAACCAAATATACCACAATGATCGTTGAAAGATCGCGATCGTAATGGTATAAGTTAGAAGACCCGCGATCAACCGTTACTCGAACACGAAAAACCTAAAACACGTTGAAACTAACTATGACCGAGTATACTACGCCTAGGCAATTGTGTATAAGTCGCCTAATTATCCACGTATAATTTGCCTATCACAAAATGTATACTTCGCCTAAGCTTGCAATGGTATAGTTCGCCCAGGTTTGTTACGTATAATTCGCCCAAGTTTGAAACGTATAATTCGCCCAAAGGTTGAAACGTATACTTCGCCTAACTTTCAACGGTATAGTTCGCCTGTTACTCAGAGTTATACTTCGCCTATAAAAGATATGTATACTTCACCCAAAATGAAACGTATACTTCACCTTCTTTGCAATGTATACTTCGCCCGAAACAAACAAAATTGTCCTTGTTGCCTTTTTGGCGAAAAAATTGGATATGTGTCCCCCTGTTCTTATCTTCAAACCGTGTAGAACCAAAAACAAATAAGCTAATAAAAAGCTTAAGAATAAGCTGTTTAAACCACAAAAAGCCTCAAAAATAAGCTTGAAAGATAAGTAGTTAAAATAAGCCCTTAAAACCATGAACAAGCCACGAAAAGTTTCACAAATAAGCTATAATAAGCTACAAAAAAGCTATTTTAAACCTGAATAAGCTCTTTTATATATTCCTAGATATGCATGCTTGGTTTTTATAAAAGAAAAATAAGAACTTTTTATCAAATAAGCAAAAACCAAACACTCCTTTAAAAAGTGCACCCGAAACAAATAAGCTCAAATAAGCAGATAATAAGCAGTTTAAAACCTTAATAAGCTTCAAAGTAGTATCCTAAAGATGTTATGTGTGTTTTATGAAATAAAGTTTAGAAGTTTTTATCAAATAAGCCAAAACCAAATGCACCTTTAAAAACAGTTTCGAGACATATAAGCACAAAAACGCTGAGAAAGAGTAGTTTTAACACCTAAATAAGCTACACCTTATAAACCTATATAAGCTAGATGTGTTTTTATGAATGAAAATTTTGAGCATAGTATCAAATACGCTAAGTCCAAACACACGCCTAAGGCAAAACAGTGACAATTAACTGTTTCCAAACCAAAACGCAACAGCTATGATAATGAATACTCTAGTTTTGAAAATTAGTAAATCAAACGAAAGCCCAACATATGCCCAAATATGAAAAGAGAAACATAGGCTTGTTACAAAACAAAGAAATATGATTTTAAACTAAATTTTTTAGACTTTTTAAGGAAATAAGCTAAGAATGAAAATAATCTCTAAAAATAAGCTGAAATCAGCACACCACGAACATAACTTAATCCACCCCATGGCTCTTGATACCAATTGTAGGTTCCTAAATTCACACACTTATGAACTGGAGAGAGAAAGCTAGAGAGAGAAAGTGGAAGGGAGAAACATATAGAAAAACACACTAAATGTGTGTGTAAAATTATTCAACCAACACCCTCTCCATGTATGGAGAGGCCTTTTATACAAAAGATAAAGCGGGCTTTCCATGGTCTTTCTATGCTTTGGCCCGGTTAGCTTACTAAATAATACATTGTGGACAACGAGCTAGAAATGTAAAATACGTAGAGTGTCCGATCCTTTTTTGGATTCCTAACAACTTATAAACAAAAACCAACATTATATTTGATTAAACATGGTTAATACATTTTCCTTACATAAGGCTTGACCACTTCTCTATCTTCTAACTATCAAATTTGTGTGTGTTATTCGCCCTATCTCAGTCTAGGTAAACCCAAACTCGTGCCAGTCTCTCAGGCAGGAAACCCCCCTTTTTACCATTAGTTTAGGTTTAACTTAGGTAGAACTTAGAATAACTTAGGACTAACTTAGATAACTAAAATATTGATAGTTAAGCATTAACGTTTTCGCTCTTAGTGACCGACACCCTACTTACCAACGAATCTACAACTGATCGGGTACACTGCCCGTTAGTGTTGTATTTAGGTTTAGTCGACAAAATATAAATAGTAAAACTTGATAAAAAATAATACCTACGCATAAGGACACATTAAGGTTTTGGCACCGTTACCAAGGAGTGAAATTGTTTAATTATTATTTATTAGTATTTTTAGTTTAGTTTAACTTAGATTAGTTTGCATTGTATATTATTGCATATTGTGTTTTAAATTTTCTGCATTGTTTTTCTTTTTCATTACTATTATGATTGAATAATAGATACTGCGTATTCAATACATTAAATACGGCGTATCCACCTTTCGTATCCAATATAGCGTATTCTGTTCAATAGATCAATACGACGTATTTAGTTAATTAAATATGGCGTATCGATCATCTGATACAATAGCAAATCATATTTCTTTCGTATTCAGTTCTCGTTTATAGTTTTCTGTGTTTTCTTTCTTCCGAGCCTATCATACTAATTGTTTGTCCTTTGTTTCAGGAGTGCATGACTAGGAGTTCAACCGAAGAGCTCGTTATACCTTACAACGAACCTGAACAAGTGTTTCAATCATCAAGGAAGCTTTCCAGGACACGAAGTCTTGACTACTTGAGTTCACCGGAATTCGATTTATTTTCTGATCCCGAAGATCAGTTTGAAAAAGAAGAAACATAAACAATGGGGGAACCAACTATTGAAAAATACATAACTATAACCCGATTAAACTATGAATCGGAAAATGAGAAGGGTAGGATTGAACCAAAAGGTTGATTTCTCTTGGTATTAGAAAATAATGCTTTCAGTGGAACAAATGGAGAATACACAATTGAACACATTGAAAACTTTCTCGAGATAGTCAACTCGCTCAACATACCTAAGTAAGTAATAATCAACTTAGGGTATGTATTTTCCATTTTTCTCTTACTGGAGCTGCAAGCAAGTGGTGAGAAAATGAGTCCATTGGTTCGATGGCTAATCGGGTGGATCTGACGGAAAAATTTTACAAAATCTTATCCACCTTCTCATACTGGCAGAAAGAGTAAAACTAACGGCAATAAAACCAAAGTCGAGTGGGATCCGACTAACATTGAGTTCGAGAATTGGCGAGCTTCTAAATTTAGGAACCATAAGACAATGGATCAATCTACTAAGAATGCTCTATGGGATTATTTGAAAAGAAGAGACGATGAAGAGGTGAAAAATGACAATGAACTTTTTAATCCTAGAGATGATGACTTGATTAAAGAAAATGAGATAGCTCAAATATTTAGGATTGATACTAATATATTTTGCTTCGAAACCCCTCTATGTTAAGCATTTAAGGAGTTTAACTATCTTTCTCAAATCGATGTTGACGTGCTAACAAAAGATATTCCTAGATTTAAAACATATGAGGAGTACAAGGATGATTGGATCTATGAGTGGAACAATGGAATGAAAGGGGTAAATGATGCGGTCGTCGTTAGACTTCAACAAGAAGTTTTACAACTCCCTAGGCAGAGCACCTAATCATTGTAGTAGTAGTATAGGCAAGACTCAGGGGTTGTTATCGTTTACTCGAGGAATAGGTTGGGAAGGCTTGATCACGGTCTAACAGAATTCCAGGGGTTGAGGGAAGATTATTTTTGTATTTTTGTATTTTATGGAAAGCAAGTAAATCATATAATTAGAGAGGTTTAGTTTTGGTTTTAGCTAAATAAATAAATATAAATCTAAACTAATGGTGATAATAATAAGATAAAAATTGTGTTTATTTAATCATGTATTACTCCCTAGATTGCTTCTCCTAGTTTTGTTGCCTTGTCACACTTATGATGATCTGTGTAATTATTTTCTAAGTCATAAACGAATTACACGAACCCGCTGTCTACTTAGTATTCCATTAGAGCAATGCATATGTAAGGTAGTATGAAGATTATTACAAGGCCCCTAAGAGTACACTAAGTGCATGTGAAATATATTAAAAGTGGATCAACTATATTAGGGGGCAAGGTAGTATGAAGACTGTAACCTGATGGTATCCTTTCTACATAATCATGTTTCCCTAGACGTATCAATAGCGATATAGACAAAAGCTGGTTTTCAAAAGCCTAACATGCACATCCATCACAAGAAGAAACACCACTAAGATCTATATTCTAGGTTTCATACAATCATAAATAAACACAGTAGGAGGTTTAGCCTAGCATCTTAATAAAGCAAGAACATAGATGAATCAAACAACACATAGATATATTGAATGATGAAATAAACCTTACTTGATTAAAACATAAGTTGGAGGAAGTACAATAGGGTTTTTAGGCCCTAAATTTGTCCCTAACAGCTGCTAAACGAACTAGGGTTCATGTCATACCCCTTCAAGGCGGAAACGCGAGGCGCGACGAGAAAGGGAATCATCACAACACATTGGCGTCTATATAGAGAAACTAAATCATGCAAGTAATACAAGGTATAGACACGCAGTGTCATGAAAATACCCCAAACACATTAACAAAATCCAAAAGGCATCTGACATTGAAATGTAGGCAGTTCATGTCAACGTCATGACATGCAAACATTCATACATCCTAACAGAACAAAACAAATAACATTCATCATCCAAAACAAATAACAAAATCTAGATAACTAAACTTCGCCAGCTGCCTACGGTCCATCTAGCCACTTTTCCTAACTTTAACCTCATCTTGCTGAATACCTGAAAATGATGCTTATACGTCAACCAACGGTTGGTGAGAAACATAGGTTTTCAAACACACGTATCCAATCAATTTCCAAAATGATTTATCGAATTTCTGTGATTATAAAACAATACATTTGCATAGCATTTATGCTAACTAACATATAAGCTAACATGCAATTCAATCCAATCATATCAAACCAACAAAACATATACCGGGTAGGCGTACCCATCCGATCCCTCATAACCAACACTGAGTAGGCGTACTTATCTGATCCCTCAGACACCAAGCAGATGACCTAAATCGCTCTTGGATCATACCAAATCCTTTTCCCTCTAGCTCAGGCCATGGATACCCACAAGTAACCCTCCTGACTAGGCCATAATACCTTCCACTAAACAGGCCATGGATACCAGCAAGTAACCCTCCTGACTTAGTCCACACATCAATATCACATCACATAACATGTAGCACATAACGCATATCAGTCACATAATAATCCATGCATTTACACAAACACATAATCACAAGAATTTAAAAATCTTTTCAACACTTGCATCATTTCCATCCCAAGTTTAAAACGCAATAAAAAGTGGGACTATGTAACTCACCTTAATGCTCAAAACACAGCTTCCAATTCCTATCACGCAACTATACAAATAAATAAACACGGTTACACGCGATCAAGCTAAAAGCTCTAGTCCATGTAACACACATATTATAGATGTCTAAGGGTGTGATTAACCATTATGGGTTACCCCGACACCATGCCCAACCTTAACCACCACATTAACACATTACACTAGTTAACTATAATTTATTCAAAAAATGAGAATTTTAGTGTATCTTTACTAACTCAAAACTATTACTTGCTGACCTTCATAAATTATACCAAAAATCATCTAAGCTCATTTATGAGTTTACTAACTACCTTGTGATTCCCAAGTCTCATTATGTGTGCAACTATCCTAAATAAAATCCAACTTCAAAACTGTCCTAATTCGGATCTGATTGCACCTTAAAATGTATGGCCCTAATTACCATACTTAGACACGCAATCAAAAGCTCTCCTTCTATGGGTTTCCTTTGTACTATACATTAACATATATCACTGTAGATTAGCTATCACTAATTCCACTTTTAAATTAGGGTTTTATCCTCTTAAGCATGACCTAATTCTGACCCGTATTCACTGTTTTGACAACTTTTCTTGTTACAACCAATTGACTAACTTCCCAACCTCAAAAACCTTCGAGGCCGGAATTTTTGAAAACTAGACTTTCTGAACTATAATTTAGACATAAGATTCATAAAAAAACATTTTTATCAATAAGATATCATCAATTGAACACAGCCTTATAATCTGCTCAACTCTAAATCATGTTCTAACGCAAACCCTAACATGCAACATGCATGATCATCACCCTAAACTAACCCTAATCATCATACCATCATTAAATTTTATATATAATATGTATTTTATGTAAACCCTAGATCTATCATAAATTATGTTACATGAATATCATAAACTAGCTAAGATGAACATACTTACCTTGAATGCTAGCACCTTAATAACAATTCTTGAATGTTCTTGGATCAAACACAAAATTCGGCACTCCTAGGGTTTTGGGGGCTGATATTCGGTCGACAAAGGGTATAGGAGAAAATAATTATGTGCTAGGTTTATTGGTATTTATACCCTATGTATCCTTATCCCTTAAGACTTAGAGTTTGACAACGTTTGGGCTTCCTAATCCCTATCCTAAACCATTGTCGATCGCCCCCCCCCCCTTTTCTTACTAATTTTTTTTATTTAATTAATAATTAACTAATTATCTTCATTACCTTAACTTTTCATAAAAATCTAAGCTAATTTGGGTAAGCCTTTTTACATAAACGCAACTTACTAAAATTTCTAAAAATAACTTCATTTCACATTTCACTTTCTATTTTTAGAAAGTCTACTATAAATACCCTAATTTCACTCACTTCATTTAATTATAACATGATACATTTCCTATAAACGCTTAACACAAAATCATCCTACTATTGACGTAGCATTGCATACAAATACGCCATTCCTTTCCATTATCACTATACGTGAACAAATAGAATACTCATCATCAAACACAAACGCATTCAAAATGAGATGATCATCCACCTCAAAATGATATTATACACCTATTAAAACCACTTAGCACACATATATAACACATAACACACAATAAATCACACAAAATAAACTCTTAGCCATTTCTAAAGGCATCACTAACCTGATTAAATCACGGATGTCACATAAGATAATTTTGTTTACTCTTTAGAAGTCAAAATCTAAGCATATTGTGCACAATAATTTATAAGTTTTTTTCACATGTAAAATATACGACAATACCAAAGAAATAAGTAAACTCGTCCTTTTAATTGATCTCACACTTAAGACTAGTCTTAGGCTTAATGAAACACATTAGGAAAATCTTTTGTTTTATTTTAAAAGAGTGTTTGTGAGGGTCAAGAAAGATTTCAGATATATATCAATTCATTATTCAAATTATAATTGATATTATTCTTCGAATCTAATTGCCATGTTTTTGAGTTTGGATATGAAATCAAATTCATTATTTTTCTAGCTTCAAGATTATATCAAAACCATAACAAAAGATATTATCTCGAATCTACATACTCAATCACACTAGGTTGATATGAAAATAATGTTATCCCTTTCATAGACGAAAAGAATATACATCAGTTCATAACTCACACTTGTGATAATAATGTTATATTGAGTTTACATGTCCAATAGGTGTGTTTCTATTATTAATATTAACATGTAAAAACGACGTCAATGTAGATTAACGACTTGAATGTTTTCGTGAGATTAATTCAAAGTAATTTACCTTGCAATGCATTTGGTAAAGTTATCATTTCTGAAAAACCAAACACGGGCAAATGCATAATATATGTAACTTTGCTCATACAATTCAAAAACACGAATCAAGACTCAAATCAAAGACGGATCTCCCTATGGAGGCAAATAACCTTAATTATTTTTTTTTAAAGACATGCAAAGGTGCATTCTTAGAACGCTTTAATGTAGCATACTCCACATTGTCACACTTAAGTATACTTCTAAGATCTAAAAGACTCAATCATGTTTTAACTTACAAAATCTTGCTTGCTCTCTCATTAAACCCTAGAATTATAAACACATTGATTAGAATTTTGAGAACCGGAATTGAAACATATTAGTTGAGTCATATTAGGCCAAGTATTAGTGGTCAATGCAAATTTCATCTTTGCTACACTCCATTAGGCAAATGCGGGAATTCTATTTTATTCTAAAATGAGAATGACTACTAGAGAATCTATTGTACTAGAAATTCAATTTAACCTAACAGTTGAATTGCTTCCGGGAAGGAAGTTGGGTTTGTGGTAGTACCCATAAAAATGGTCATGTTTAGCCTCAATTGAGCACCACTAGTGATAGTCTCATATTCATTCTCTAACTTGATTAAATGGCTCTTTCTGAATATGCCTAATCTTAGTTTACATTAATGAACTTTGTATTTCATTAGGATTGCTTATTAGTCAAGTAGTAATTAGGATTCTCTTTAGTCGATCTAGACTACTTGCACCTCACATATGTATTGTTGTGATTTCAAAATGTTAACTTGTTCTCGTGAAATATGATTATATTATCTTCATTCTATTTTGATACTCAATGATTACTTGCTTAATTGTTGCATGCATAATTATTTGGACAATTTTGTTTTTGGTTAGCAATCCCAATTTAATATCTCTAAGTTTATCTTTATAATATATGTTATTTAATACTAATTTCTAACATGCTTTGCATGATATATGTGTGTGACGTAATCATTGTTTTATGTGAGCTTTTATATGATCTACATGTCTTTCTTATGCACCCACGCTATATCATTAGGTCCGTCTATCTAGATGAACATATAGATGTCACATAGTCTTGTACATCAATATATTTGATCATTATGATTAATACACTTAAGTGACTTGGTGTCTTTTGAGTTTAGGGTATTGTCTCGCATCACTAAAATTTATCGAGTACACATGCATAATCGTCTTAATCCCTAAGGATTTTATTTTAGATCACTTTGATCATTATATTATTTATTTACTTGATTCTTTTATTTATGAAATATGTTTTCCGTCCCTCGTCGTAAATGGTCAAATACTCAAAACTCCTCATAGTAACCCATCCCCACTCCTTTGTTACTATATCAACTGTCTCATATCTTTAGGGATCCGCTCTTTAACTATAAACGGTTATATCACTCATTTTTCATACCTAACTCATTACATGAAAACCTCAATCACACCTCTACCACTATATAGATGGCTAATATCTTCTCTCCACCATTTTTGCTACCACCTTTAAGATAACCTCATATCTCATTATGTGATTGTTCTATGAACATTAGCAATGCTTGAGAAGAGCTACGTAACTTCACGGTTGAAGATCGTCGTATGTTAACCATCATCTTTCTTGACATTCTCAAGCTCATCGCTTTCGTCATTGTTTGTTTTCTTCTTTATTTATTTTTATTATTCGATACGTTATGTCTGGATGAGCACGAATTAAGTGGGAGGGAAAACACACTCGTTCACATATAGTCTTTCACCAAATTTTCTTTAAAAACTCACAAACGTAATTCTTATTCCCTAGAAACCGATTCAAACGAACCTTTACCCTATGGACTTATTTTGTTTTCCATCACACATATACACCTCGTTTACACAAACCAAATTGGTGACCAAGATCGTAACCTGGCTCTTACCCTAACTTCGTTGCTAGGACTAATACCTCCTCAAACAAGAACACTCATTTCTTTTTCCATAAGAACACTTATTTCTTTTTCCACGACACAAGTACACCTCGTTCACACAACTGATTGGGTTCTTGTCTCCTTCCCTACACACTAGTTCACTAGTTCACAAAATATTAAATTAATATATATTCTTTTTCTTTTTCTTGTATTAAGAATTCACAAATGTGATTCTTATCCACTAGAAACCAACTCACAAGAACACTTAACTTTTATTCTAACACATAAGTACACAACATTCACAGAAACCATAATTGGTTCTAATCACTTACCCTAACTTCACTATTAGGATCAATACCTCCTCAAGACAAGAACACTTCACTCTTTTGAATATCCTTATTACTAGAACCTTCAACCCTTAAGTCAACCTTACAAGCACGTCGTCTACCACACACTCAAACCTTACAACTACAATCTACTCTTGATGGTAATAGGATAGTTTGTGAACATCAATATTTAACACAAAACCTTGCTAAGTATACTTCAACTCTTTGATTGTGAAAAAACCTTTGACGTATGTCGATCATAACAAAAATCTATCTACTAGACTCCACTCTTAATTAGTGATGCTACTTTCACACACCCAAACTTGCATGAATACACTTCAATCATTACACCTCAATACTTACAACTAACCTTATCTTTGATAGTAATTTTAGTTGGAAAACTTCAATCCTCAACAAAACATGATACTCAAAAACATATAACTTACCAATCTTCAATATCTTCACTTGAAGAAACATCAACCCTTACCAAAAAATGTTGGTCACACTCTGGCAATCTCCTTGCAAATATTAATTTATCTCCTCAAGATACATTCCTACACTTATCCAATAACCTATTATCAAGTGATCCTTTCTTTTTTTACACAAATTGAGTCTTTTAGTCTGTTTCCTCTTACTAGCAAGTGAAAAACATATATATAAGATATTCTAATCTTCAGTGTTATAGAGTGCCGCAAGTATGTGTCTTCATTTTCTTTCACTAAGAAATAACTACCATCTCATCTCACATATCCACCTTTGATCGTAAACATTGACAACCAACAATGCATTTGTTACATTAGGATCACATGCAACCCAATCACTCTTGTCATTATTAGTGCAAACGATATATTATTCTAAACCGTGTTTGCCAACCTTAAGCTTAACACCTTCCCTCTTTGTTCTTGCTCATCATTTCCCACTTTCCATTACATGGAACCATTTTCATTTACTTCTACATATCATTGTTTACTATATTTATTCTTGTCATAATATAACTATTTTCGAGTATATATGTTGACATGACATATTGAAATATCATTGACATCAATTTACTTTTACATGTCATAATTTTTATTTTACTATTATTATTATTACTCTTCTAAGAACATACTTAGATTATGTCTTCTCAACAAATCAAGCACACTACGTATTCAAAACATGTTTTTCCACATCACCATTTATCATCTAACATTTGTTGACCACAAAGTCTTACAATTATGGGTGGTTTTTCCTAGAACCTTACACATGAAAAGCATACATAATGCTTAACAAAGAAACCATGAGGATTTAGGAATCTCTCATTACAACCCTTGACGAAAGTCTATCCGAACTCAAATCATCATCTTTGGTAGATAATGATTTCTTAAGGAACATGTCATTCTAAAAACGATAGTACTCCTTATCCGAATGACATCTTGGATGAAGTCATTCTTATAACAACGGTGTGTCAAACTATAAACGAATTATGTTCCCGTTTATTAAAGTTGTGTGATTGGTTGGATAAATTTAGTGTCAATTGGGTCTTAGTCATCGAGCATGTGTCTTGGTTCTTTTTATCTAGGTTTTTTTTAAATAGAATTGCATGTGTCTAGTTTCCAGCATTTCTTGAAAACGTCATAATTTAGAGTACTCATACCTAAGACATGCATACCACGTTCCCCGATAGTATAATTACTATATGTATTCTTGCTATCATGATCTCTTTTATGATTTCTGTTACTATATGTATTCTTACTATATGTACTTTTGATATCATAATTAATAATTTTGCTATCTTAATAGGTGAGATTATTATTTTTGACACTTGCTATCATAATGCTTAACATCTTTATGACTTGGTATGTTATCTTTTTTGGACCCTTACTTGTTATTGTTCATGATCTAAGTGTTTACATGCTAAGTGCTTTGGATTATGGCTACAAAACTGGGTTCTGCCTATTTTTGAGGATCTCTACGACCAATGGATCCAAGAATGATAGATCCATCAGTGCTTTTGGTAGATCAGTCCCTAGCAGAAGCCAATATTCAGAATTTCTTAATTTTTAACTTTTAGCACTTTATCTATAGTTATGCTACTTGCTCCTAAACATTATCTTAAACCTTATGATCAAAATACTATTGTCATATATCTATTTTTGTTACATACATAACTATCATCGTTATTATGTATGTGTGCGCTTGTCTACTAACTTTGTTTTGTAGTACACTTCCATAACTCAATTCCTTGGTGTCCCAAACAAAGGGGAGCTTCCGACAAGCACTTAGAGAGTGCATCTTGTATACATTTAGTTGCACATACTCGTCCAACGGAGTATCTAGTTTCGCACTAACATTTTTTTGTAGGTTTTTGATAATACCTTGATGCCTCGAATAAGGGGGAGCATTCGTCAAGAAGAAGCATACACGCATTTATCATATATTTCTCCTATTGCTTCATGATATATATATATATATATATATATTATTATATTTATATATATAATATATATATATATATATTTACTATATATATATTATATATATATATAATATATATTATATATATATATATATAATATATTATATATATTATATGTTGCACAAAACTAACTCTTGATGTAGGTTAAGTCTTTGTAAGAAATTTGATCCATGAATTCATTTCTAACCAAGGTCAATAATCATAGGAGTGCAAGGAGCTAGGGGGAGCTCGAGGGCATCAATATAGATAGCTCAAAGTTGCTTAGAAGATGAAGATTGAAATATAACTTCACTAAGGATGATGCAAGCTCGCCTTTTTGGGGAGAAACAAAGTTTAACTCCAAGGACACGCCCTTCTAGGGATGGAAGAGTGTTAACAGAGAAGGATCAAAGGATTAGAGCATACACCTTTTTGTTTCGACAAAAAAGGGAGAAGAAAGTGTAAACGCGTAACTTTTAAATTTTACTATGTTACAAGTTTACATATTTGTCATCATCAAAAAGGGGGAGATTGTTAGTGCAAATATTACGATATTTAAACTAAACAAGTCATTTGGTATTAATAATGACAAACAAGTAACTTGTAATACATAACGTAAAATGTGCAAGTTACGCGTTGTTATCACAGACTCATCAACGCATTCATTCTCAACTCCTTCAGACGTCTCGATCTACTTATGTTTAACAAAAGGTATTGATATGTTTGTTAAGTTGCATTATGTATCAACCCATTTAAACAAAACTATATGTATTAATCATTTAGACAATAGGTCAATATTAATCACTAACTTTAACTAGACAAGATCTTCTTATTAGGAATAACAATTCTTGGAAGATCCAAACATGTCTAGCCATATTAGATAACAGGACAAAATAATTAGAGAATAAAGACAAAACTAATTATTCTTGTTTAACCATTTTTGGAAACAAATCTTACAAGATATTTTTATATCTAGCAAATCTTACCATTTTAATGTTAAGATTGATTTCCTTCTAGAAAAAAATCTAATCAGATTTTATAAGTACATTAAGGATTTAAGCAAAAGATTTTAAAATATTTGAAAAGATTTTTAACAATTTTGATATTGTCCCGTGCGACCCACGGATCCACCTAAATAGGCAGACGGATCCACCATCCCTGGTGTGACAACCATGATTTAAGCAGGTTAGTCAAACCGTTAGTGTTGACTTGTGAATCTGTTGCAATATATGGTGTATGTGATTATATGTGTTTATATGCGTTTATGTGGATTATGTGGGAAATTGGTAGTCAATCTATTGAGTGTGATCATCTCAATGAGATTGGAATGGTGATTGAAGTTATGGTTGCTTTGGATATTTCATTATGTTCACATTTTAGTGACAATGAAAATGATGGTAAAATTTTATGTGTGTATGTATTTATATGTATATGTATACGTATTTGGATAATAGGAATTCGCGAGAATAGAAATTTAGTTTAGAAATTTAGTTAATAGATTTTAGTGTTATTAAGTTAGAAAAATAAAGTATGAAGTGAATTTATTTTTAGGTATTTAAAACTAGTTTTATTTAGAATGATGTCTAAATAAATAAAGGTTTTTATAAAAATAACAAAATTAAAGGGTTTTTGTGTAATTAATAATAATTAAATAAAATATATATATATATATATATATATATGTATTATGGACAAAATTTTGTAAAAAAAATAAATAAATAAAAAATTTATTAAATTAATTAAGGGATAGTTAGTTGGGCCGATTTGGAGGAGAAAAAAAAGGGAAGAAAACTAAATTTTGGTATAAGTGGGATTAGAATTAGGAAATTATCCAAACTCTCTTGTATTCACTATAAATACAAAGTCTCCTCCCTTTTTTTTATAAAATCAGTCGAACAAAGCAAAAGCAGAGAAAAAAAAAGATTTTTTTAATTCAAGATTCAAGTGGTGGTTCGTGATAATTAATCGAAGGTTTTAGGTATATTCATAAACTTTAATTGTTTTAATTTTTTTTAATTCATGTAACAATAAGTGATGGCTAAATTTGGGTTTCATTAAATACTTTAATTAATGATGTTAAACTTAATTAGAAGTGTTTAGGGTTTAATTAGGATCATATGGGTGTATTCGTTAGGGTTTAAATCGCGTTAGAACTTGATTTAGATTGGTGCAGAATTTAGGGCTGTGTTGTTCGGCTTTTATCTCATTGATGGTAACAGCTTTTGTCAAGTTTCCGGTGTCTATGATGTAGCTCGGAGAGTCTAGTTTCCAGAACATCCGGCCTCGAAAGTTTTTAAGGTAGGAAAGTCATTCAAATGTTGGTTACGAGAAAAGTTATCAAAGAAGTAAATTCGGGTCAGATTTAGGTCAGATTACGAGGTTTAAAACCCCCACTTAAAATTTGAATTAGGATTATCCAACCTATAGGTTTTAGTTCTATGTGTCTATTAAAAATCCCCCAAAGGAGAGCTTCTGATTTGGAGTATAAGTATGGTTTTTAGGTCCAAACTTTTTAGTGTGCGATCAGATCCGAAACTGAGTAGTTAAAAGTTTGATTTTATTTGGGGCACTTAAGAGTGGAAATAAATTAGTGGAAAAATCTTAGATTTAGTAGACTCGTGGTATTGAACCTGTGATTTTTGGTAAAATTTATAAAGCTCAGTAGGTATGGTTTAGAGAATGGTAAAGTGAGGTCAAAATTTTACGTTTTCGGGTAAATTGTAAGACTTTAGAAAAGTTGTAAACATGTTTGGTAAGGTTGGGCATGGTGTCGTGGTGGACCATGAGGGTACATTTAACACTTAGAAGCCATCATGATTGTTACTAGGGCATAAGCAATTGCTTGGTCGCATGTAACAACGTGTGTGTTTTGTTATTTAGTTTTGTGCTAGTGTTTGTGGAAGCTGCAAAGAATCAGGTGTTTTCATAGCCCTTTTTTTTATGTTTTCTTAGGGTGGAATGATGCTATATGTATTGTATACTTTTAGTTACTGATGAATAATGTATTTTAAATGAGCATAGGATATACGAGGAATATTGTATGTTATGTGCTACTTGCTATGTGATATAGATGTTGTGCTTGGAGACATGACTGTACAAGGCATTGGTGGAGGGTTGTAGTAGCGGACAAGTCTCATTTACGTGGATTGTTAGTAGTGAGCGTGACCGTCTCATTGTTGTGGATTGTTGATAGTGAGCGTGATCGTCTTATTGTTGTACGTTTTGTTTCTATGTTTGTGATCATTGAGCGTGAACGTCTTAATGTGGATTGATGTGATTGCATGTTAGCTTGTATGATAGATTGTTGTATGTCCTGCTATGCTATGTTTTACTTATCACAGTGATTTTCAAAGCGAGTTAAACCTATGAATCTCACCAACATTATGTTGACGTTTAAGCATCATTTTCAGGTGAGCATCATGGGAATAAGATAGATGGAAGTGGCTAGAAAGAGACCGTATGATGTCATGGAGTTTATTGCTTTATTGTCTTGAATTTTACATTGTTTGGATTATGGATAATTTTTGCATGTCTTTCTATTGGCGAGAACTTTTGTTTCATCAATAAAGACGCCTTTTGGATTTTGGTTATGGGTATTGTTATGACACTTTGTGTCTATGCTTTACTTATTTATTTCATATAGAATTCTCTGTATAGACGCCATTGTGTTGTGATGATATCCATGATGTTACGCCTCGTGTTTTCGCCTTGGCGGGGTGTGACAGATTGGTATCAGAGCCATTGGTTATAGAGAAGTAGGTGGTTGAGCCTAGACTATAACCTAGGGGTCCTTCATGTAGATGCATTTAGGGTTTAAGTGTTTAATGCTATAACTGCTATGCTTCCCCTCTATTTTTACATAGCTTATATATTTCGTATTTTGCTAAGTTGTCATTTTTGTTATTTTGCCTCTCATTATCTGATATGATATATATTACTTTCATAGTATTTTAGTTATGTTTTTCCCTTACCCGTAAGAAGTCTAGTTGGGGAACCATTTTCCCAACTGAACTTAAGCGTTATAAGGAGCCTCTTATGGAATCGAAGGAGATAGGATAGTTGATCGTTTGTCGGATGGTGTTATAGGCTGAACGCGGAGTCGGGTGATTCTTGCAGAGGCAAAGTCAAACCCAAGCGAGGCCCAGCATAAGTTTATCCCGTCCTTTACCTCGTCATGTTGTTATTGATTATTTCTTTCGGATATTTCGTATTTTGGAAGTCGTTGCGAGACTTTCGTTCCTTTATGTCGTTTCGATTTTAATTTGATATAAGTAAGTAGTTATTTGATGAGATCTGTTTGTGTTTAGTTGGAGTGGTTTAAGATGTGCAATAAGGAATAGGTGCTTATAAGGAATTATGTTACTGAAATGGATGATCATTGAAGTAAGTACACGTGTGAAAGGGAGGCACCCCCCCCCCCCCCCCCCCCTTTATTATGGTGGCCAACATAATTATAAAGGCATCACACACGTAGACTTGTGACCATGATTGCATTTATTTGTGTTTGGTTGTAAGATGGTAGTGTAATATGTTTTATTTATTGATATGTGTATTCATGATAAGGATGGTGGTATGAGTAGAGAATTTTTTTCTCTTACCCTAATTGGAGGATATGTTAAGTTGAGTTGTATAGATAGTAAGTTTTTCTTCTATCTAGTAATTGCGGATACCTAGTATTGCTTTTATAGAGGTTGCTCGTTTGTTCGGATTTCCTAAGTCTAAGCTTAGCATCCCTTCATCTTACTTTGTTAGTAAGGATACCCGATTTTTCCTATTCGATGTCTCGATGTATATTGGTTGTTCGGAATCTGCTCTTTCGGATATAAGCGCGTTTTGTTAGTTCTCTCGTTGCATTGATTACTCATATGAGTATCAAAGGTTTCTTTTAAGCACTAATTGTTCCTAACATATTAGTGTGGATCATTACTCCCTTCTTTGTATATCCCTTGGTGTTCGTAACCCGTTGGCGACGTGTTAGTATCGATGTTTTTAGGTTTACTCTGTTGATCATTATTTTGGATAAGACCTTACGTTTTCTTTTGGGTGCGTAACATCTTGAAAGAGTTTTCTTGTACGAGTTCGTTTGATTTTATTTTGAGTATATGGTTCCTGGTATTTTCTTTCGTTTTCAAACAATAGAATTGTGTTAGAGTCTGTACGGTGTTTTACGATCCCTTTTGGTATTATGGTGTCTTTGTTTGAGTAACATATTTCATAATTGATGTATAATTATAAAAGTCCTTTTGAAGTATTGTGTTAGTGTTTAAGAAAAACTGTGTTTAAAATGATCTTTGTAAATAGAATATGTTTAAATGGTCTATACAAATAGGATATAAAAAAATTTAAGTGGTTTAATAAATTTTATTTTATTATAAAAAGCTGGTTTAAAGTGATTCATAGTTGTAAGGTACGATATACCATTAGATAACCATCTCTAGATTTTTTTATAACAACCAGAATGAATTTTATAAAGATTAAATTTAAGACAATTTTATTTATTATTTAAAATGATTTTTATACTTAAAGTGACTTTCTTAATTTAAATTGATTTTTATAAAAACATTATTTAATTTGGTCTTTCGAGTAAAGTCGATAATTGGTATAAGAATTTCCGTCTTTCGTATTGATTTTTTTTATGTGTTCATTTGTCATGGTACGTCTGTTGATTTCTTTCGTTGCGTTTTCGCTCGGTGCATATACGTATCCTTTCTTTCAAAGGATTATTGTGTCATTTGATTCACGTCTACTTGCATATGTGGAATCTCCTATATGCATTCTAGCCTTCGACTCGATGTTCGTTTGTTATCCTATTCGATTGTTGTAACCCTTGGAGTTCGTTGATATCGTTGAATCGTGGAAGCTTTGATGTGATTGTGGGAATGGACTGGTTTTCCAAGAGGAAGTTTGTGATAGTATGTTATGAGAAGGTGGTTAGAATACCGTTAGAAGGTGATGAGATACTTTGGGTTCATGGTGAACGTACTCAAGGAGTCGTGAAAACCTTATTGAACACGATGGTAGATGAACCGAAAGTGAGTGATACTTCCGTCATACGAGATTTTGTTGATATGTTCCGAAAAACTTGTCAATGACTATCACAACGACGAGTTGAGTTCCGCATAGATTTAGTTCCTGAAGCGACGTCAGTTGCGAAGTCCTGATATCGTCTAGCACCTTAGAAATGCAAGAATTGTCTGAACAACTTCGAGAGTTGCAAGACAAGGGTTTCATACGACCTAGTCATTTCCCGTGAGGAGCACCAGTTTCGTTTGTTAAGAAGAGGAGCATGGAGTTCATTTGAAGTTAGTGTTGGGATTACTGAGGAATGAGAAGTTGTATGCTAAGTTTACTAAGAGTGAAGTAGTGAAGAATTAGGAAGTACCTACGACACCATCTGAGACATGATTATTCTTAGGATTGGCAGGTTACTTACCTACGTTTCATCGCAAACTTTTCTAAGATTGTTAAACCCCTTACTTCCTAACTAAGAGGAATCAGGAGTATGAGTGGGGCGCAGAACGAGAAGAGGCTTTCCAGACCTTGAAGAATGATTTGTGTGACACTCCAATAAAGCGAATGTAGTGGGTGATGGGTTGAGTAGGAAGGAGAGAGTGAAATCAAGACGAGTAAGAGGAATGATACTGGCAGCCAAAGTGAGGTGTTCAAGCAAGAGAACGTACTCGCAGAAAGGTTACATGGTTTAGATCCACAGATGGAAAGAAAAAGAGACGAGAGTGTGTATTTTATGGATCGGATTTGGGTTCTATTGGAAGGAAGTGTAATGGACGAGGCCCATGCATCAAGGTACTTGGTACATCCGGGAGCGGATAAGACGTACTATAACCTTGGAGACATGTATTGGTAGCCACGTGTAGAAAAGGATATAGCTACCTATGTCAGCAATTGTCGGATTTGTTTAGGAGGTGAAGGCTGCAATGTCAAAGACTTTTGGCTTGCTGCAACAACCTGAGATACTTGAGTGAAAACGAGATAGAATCACCATGGATTTTATCACTGAATTTCCAAGGTTAAAGTAGTGAGTATGATGTGATTTAGGTGATGGTCGATAGACTGACCAAGTGAGCTCGATTTCTAGCTATACAAGAAGATTTCAGGATGTGAAGTTGGCAAGGATTTATATTGATGAGATAATAGTAAGAAATGGAAATCTGGTTACAATTAACTCAGATTGAGATGGATGATTTACCTTGTGGTTTTGGCAGACGTTACAAAAAGTGTTTAAGACGTGATTGGATTTGAGTACTGCTTAACATCCTCAAGCGGATGGACAAAGTGAACGTATGAGTCAGACTTTGGAAGATATAATGAGGGCATGTGTTATCGATTTTGGTAGTAGTTATCATTTGAGCATTTGGTGTGCTCCATTTGAAGCTTTGTATGGAAGGAAATGTAGGTCGCTTGTTCTATGGGTAGAGATTGGAGAGAGTAGTTTGACTGGACTTGAGTTAGTACAAGAAACGACTGATAAGGTAGTGTTGGTAAAAGAAAAGCCCTAAGCGGCGAGAGATCATCAAAAGAGCTATGCTGGTAATAGGCGTAAGCCATTAGAGTTCCATAACTATGTGTTAAAGGGCCTGAATGACATGAAAGTTGAGGCCATGGCTGGATAAATTATGTTGGAGTAACACTTGGGCATCATGGCATGTGTATAATGATACGAGTTTGATTAACTCTTTCATTGTAGCTGAGAATGGAGAAAAGCAATTTATGGGCAGCTTTATGCTGCTAATATCGATGGAAAAGGGGATGTGATGTTGAAATTCACATATGAAAAAGAAGATAAGTTAACCAACGCGTTGTACGTGCTAAAGATTCGTAGAAATCTTGTGTCCGAATGGTTGCTTGGTAAATTTGGCTTTCGTGTTGTGTTTGAATCAAACAAATTTGAGTAAACAAATAACAAACTTTTACTATGTACGGGTTACGCCCTTCATAAAATGTGTGAGTTGAATTTAACTTTTTCTAATGGCCATTTTAATATAAAGAGTATGAATTCAGCTTAATTGATTCTTTAAATGTATGGCATGGACGATTCGGACATGCTAATTTTAACTCAATACGCTATTTAGTTAAATAAAGCGGACACGGATTAAAAAGTAAAACTTGTGTTGAAGCAAAAAAAAAATTAGAACGGCTTGTTAGTTGTTAGTGGTTCAGGTCCAATAGTGACATCCAATTGGGCAGTATGCTTTACCCTGAACCCGCCTATACTTCCTACTATTTCGCCTGAAGGGGTAACGTCCTAGGTGAGACTCGAACTCGAGACCTTCCCTAGCCAAACATCTCCTCCCCAAGCCTTTAAGGAATCTTGGTGGCCAACTGAGCTAGCCCATAATATGATTCATATGGTTTTATATGATTTGGAATTGATACCGACTAAGATAGCAATTAGCGAGTAAGATTTGAAAAGGCACGCATGCTAGTTTTTATATACTTAGTTTTTTATTAGGCAAACCATTTCAATACTAAAAGGTCAACAATTAAATCCATAAACAGAAATTTATGTATGTTGTTAAGATTATAATAAATATACACATTTGTCGACAAAAACGCAGTGGTTTTGTGTCGCTGAGCTCCGGCTTTTCTTTGGGCTGATTTTGGCCTGGTCCAACGGCTTAAACTTTGGCCCAACTTCTTTTTTTTTACACCGACCACTCTCACCCACAAACACAAATCTCTCTCTCGGTCTCTCTCTAGAAACAACTGGATTTCACCCATCCTCTTCTTCTCTCATAAAAACAATATTGATAATTGTTATGTTGATATAATGAGATTGGGGTTTAATTTGGTTCAAATCTAATGGGTTTGGGTTTAAGCGTCTTTGCTTTTGTGGGTTTTCAAATTATCTGTTCTTTGTTACTGTTATAAGAGATGAGGCAATGGGGTTATCAATGGTTCCTTTGAAGTTCTGCTGTTGGTGGCTTTGGAGGATGAGCATCTTGATCTTGAATAAGGTTTTATATTTTCTTTATGAGGTTAATGTTTTTTGATTTTTTTAAGTTGGCATTCAAGTTATTTATGTGAGTACGTTTTGGGTTAGATATAAGGGTAGCTTCATCTCAAATATGTGCTTTTAAATAAGTAAGTCATACTTTGCTTATTTTAGCCCAATACATAGCAGCAGTACTGTGTGCTTATTTGATTAAGAACATATCTAGAAGTTAGGTTTAAATAGATTTAGAATTACTTTTAGTCAAGTGATATAGAAGCTAGGTTATAAGATAAGCCAAAGTTCGTCAAGTCTTGAGGTGTGATTTGAATGGAGAGTTTTTTATGATCCAAGTTTGTTTTTTGTCACTTAACAATAAAATCTGAGTTATGTATATGAAGGCTTTTGTTCAGTAATAAAATTACATCACAATTAACCACTTAACAAGCACTAGCGGGCGTAAAGTAGGATTGGTTTGGTTTATTAATGAAGAACACGTCATTCAGAAACTCAAACTATGTTTTGATAACTTCATCGTGATTACCAGAAACCTATAATCCGTAGACCCTATTTTTCGCAAATTATATGACGGACGGAGCTTCGACAACAATTGTCGTAAGGGTAAAGGCAAGTTTTAGACAAGGTACGTGGTAAGGGTAAAGGCAAGGTGTTTGAATTTTGTACAAGCGCAATAAATAAATTTGTTTCACGTTTTAGTAGTATCCAAAGGGTTTTAGGTTAGATACATATCAAATAAGCACACACGAAATTCTGAGAACTAGCCAAATAAGCTGAATTTATGTTTTATCCAAACATTCTAAACGTAAGGTTTGGGGGGCTACTTAGGTCCGCCCCCAAAATAAAATTAAATAGAAAATATAATGTCAAACACCTTGATATATAAAATGTCTATCGTATGATTTTGCTTACTTATGTTTAATGTTCACTATATTATGCCGATTGGTAACAAAAGGATGTTGTTCGGTTTATTGTTGTTGAATCCCGATTAACAAACAATCTGTTCGAAACATGGTACCGAGGTATCTTCCTTTTCTCCAACCATCTTTTGTTTTGTATTAATTAGTAACATTTTTATATATATATATATTTTTCAATTTGTTATATAGCAGGTACAAAACCCCTACAACCGAACCCACCATCAACTTTAGAAATTTTAGAGGACTTTTCTTAGTTTTTTTACTTTTAAAAAATTATGAATCATTTGGTGAATCTTTGTATAGGTAAGCATTATTTTTTTGTTGGATTTTTTCGAGTAGTTAATAGTATTAATGATAAATGTTTGATGATATGCACATGTGTTAATCTTCAAAATGGGGAAGTTGTGGTAGATGGAAAGAGGCAGAAAGTGCAGCGGAGAAGACGGCGGGAGGTCGAACACGAGGAGGATTCCGCCACCGAGCTCCCGCCTAATATCCTATTGTGAAGTTGTGACGCTATACTTGGAAGAAGGCTGCCTCAGGATTTTGTTCGTACGGAACAAAATATTTCCTTTGTGAGGTGCTGCTAACATCAAGGCAAGTGTTGCTGATGACAAGGGTGGAGCCATCAATAACGCGTGCGAGTTCATAGATGAATGACATTGACAACCATACGTCAGCACGTAAGTTGGTATACATTCAGTTACCTTTATTCCACTTCATTTGTATCTTTATTCATTGTTCATAAGGTCGCCCTGTATAGGTAACGCATTCCCAGCATCAACCCAACAGGAATCATCTTCCTATGAATACCAGCAATCCATGGTGCTAAAAGGGATTACTCCTGTTGCTGTTCGCACCAGCCAAGAATCTCACACGCGGGTAACAAACATTATGTATAATCATGTGCCAACTGATGCTGTTACTGCAACAATAACAAATTACGCAGAAAGAGATGCACTCCAACACACTCCAAATCTGGTATATAAAACTGCTATACATCATCTATTATAGTTACATGTTGTACATTTATACCTATACTACAGCGGCTTTTTAACGCCACTATCTGTCACTGTCAGGTAAAAAAAAAAAGACCAACCTCAACAAATCCCACCGAATGTTCAACACCAGTTAATTGATAAGGTTGGATGGGTGGAGTTTGCAACAGCAAATAAAGGGCCGCACGCAGATGGCCCTACCACGCGACGCCAAAGACTATTATTTTGCTAGACAACACTCAAACAAACATCTAATGTAAGACAACTACTACAATACCCTATACAGGGTCATACAACATTGTATGTAACCAAAATTAGTATATTTGTTAACTATCATTCCAGTGTCTTTACTAACTAAAACTCTTAGTACAGAGACCAACAACGGCAATGCTGCCAACCTTACACCTACAACAGATCCCCAACACCGTAAGTATAAGCTTTAGTACATGGTATTCATTTCCTACGATCTAGCGCCTAATGTTGGCTTCAATCTTCTTCTGTTTTATCTATTCGTCGGTATCGGAACACACGCAGGGACCCCATTCACTTACAGAGTTCCCGTAGACGCGAACCAGGGCTACCCAACAGTAAGCAATTTCGTCAGCCTTTTCCCACAATCAAGACCTCTATCGTTCTCATGACAAGGGTGTATTAAATTGTATATGCATTGTCTTTTTACTCAGGTATTGATCCATTCCGTTGAAGACCGCAATGTAACCAATATTGATGGAAAATATAGGGGGTCTGAACTTGGCGTTTTGCTAAAATTCCACATTCTGAAACTATTGAAAAATACTCAGGTAATGTCCTAAAAATTTATTCGGGAGTTAATTTTTTTCATTGAGCTGGTATCATTGTGGGATTGCCGACGCGTACTTTGTTTGATTGCAGGTTGCGTCAGAAGAGAAGAGACTGTCCGTCTTACAACCTGGATTCTTTAAACAACGTTACGTGACTCGGTATACATTGCCTTTGACCGGCTCATCCTCATTATCAGTTCAAGGTTGGTGCTGCTTGGGATGGAAACATATTTGTTATAAAAGTTGATGTGTTCATATAGATATTTACTATCGAATCAATTAGGAATATTTGCTATATTGTAATTGCAACCATCTGTTTCAAATTGAGTTAACAAATCTACTTCGTTGGGAAGTTACGCTTCAATTTGTTTCACCCAAAAATATGTTGTCTCAATATAGCCATAAAAGGTACACGGTTTGTAAGGTAGTGTAAACCTGATGATTTACGAGAGCTAAACACCTGATAGTCCTTACAAAATGAGGTAATCCAACAAACGGAAAACGCAAACCTAAGTCATAAGCGGCCACGTCGCAACGCGCAAAACGACATAAGAAAAAAGAACAAAATGCTAGAGAAAATGAAGCTCCGCCGCAACGCGCGGGTATTAAGCTTGTTACCCTAACAATGCACGCTCCTACTTAATTTTTTGTTAGGTTAGTTTATTATGGACAAGAGTATTAGTAGTAATAAATAACGGATGATCATGGGCTTGAAGTCAGTCAAAATCGGTAGATGAGCCCACTTTTTCTTGTATTCTACACCTTATTATTAGTATCTTAACGGTTCACATACAAACTAAGGATCAAACCCTCATCGCAAAGTCCCCAAATTCCACATTCCAAACGCCCCAGAATTATTTCAGAAACCCTAACAAGTTTCAAAATGTCAGACAACATTCCTTATGAAATCCAATTGGAAATCATTAAAAAAGTTCCTGATGTCAAGTCTTTGATTCGATTAAGGTCCGTTTCAAAAGAATGGAAGTCGTTGATTGACAGCTTCGAGTTTATCACTAGTTATGGCGACCGCGACACTCAGCCGCATAGTTTTCTTTTAAGGTACAAAGAAGCTGGTGATCCACGTGAGGTAAAATATGTTTCTTTTGTAGATGATGTCTCTTTCCCTCAACAACAACTATACTTTGCTCCAAATGTTTCTGACCTCGTAAAACAGCTTAAATATTCGACTGTGATTGGTAGCTCTTTTGGTTTGTGGTGTTTGCATGGTTACGACACCTCGGAAACAGAGATGGTTGTTATTTGGAACCCATCAATCAGGAAATCCGTTGGTATTGTTGTGCTCAAAAACACCTCTGGAATATTCACTCATTTTGGTTTTGGGGTTTGTCCTTCAACTTATGATCCAACTATTGTTAAATTGTCGTTTTCATTCGAAGGGAAAGATACAGTTAAGTGGCAAGTTGAAATCTTTTCTTTGAGTTCCAAGACTTGGAAAATGATTGTAAGTAGCAATCTACCTCGGAAATCAGTTGCATTATTTCGGTTTTCAACTCAAGTTGCTATAGATAGGTTTATTTATTGGGTTGCTTATGATCAGTCTAGTTTTAAAAAATTGATCTTGTCATTTGATTTGATTACCCTTGAATTTAAAGAGGTAAACCTCCCCGTTAGTATACCAAACCAGGTTGCATCGTATATCTCCATTTCTAAGCTAAACGAGTCTCTTGTTGTGTCTGCATTCGCTGATGAGGTCAATGATGGATTAGTATATGGCGTATGGATGATGGGGGAGGAGGGTGGTGTTATGACATCTTTTACAAAGCTATTCAACATTAAAACACCTTTTGATTCACCACTTAGTGAAGTATTGGGATTCTCAATGAGTGGTGAACCTATATTGGAAACTGAAAAGGAATACGGAAAGTTTGCTAAAGTCGAAGTTTACAAACCATACTCAGAACACATAAATGATTTTGGGATTACTGGAGTAAATGGTTCATTCTTCGTTTGCCCTTACACCGAAACACTACTTCTCACTGATCACTCGGATAGTTGTATAATTTCCAACGATTATTGACGGAGAAGTAACCGAAAATATAGGAAAACCTTACGTACTAGTCACTATAATACGGGTCAATACATCCCAAAAAAGTACACAATTATTCTTATTATACATAATGACATTTACTATGACCTTAAATACCCCTACTCTCTGACGGAGTCTAAATGTGGGGTCCGTCCCCCCGGTAAGGTAACGGATTTCACTTTTAATTTTGCAGAAAAATCATCACTTTCTCTTGCATACTAGTACATGATGATAGTATATAAGTCGCTGAAGGCGAACCACCGACCCGAAACGAGATTGACTCGTTACCGACTCCAACACGAATATTTGTTACTAACAACAACTGTGATTAATAAATTATTTATATTGGTTTTCCTGGATTGCATTGCGCTTTAAAGTGGAAAACTGGGTATAGAAAATGATACAAAGAAATTTCAATTGTCGAAGTTACATGGACTGTGATTGTCATCATTCTCACCTTGCTCAATCGAGTAAGTGTTGATGTACGCTAGCAAATCAATTATCAGTTGGAATAACCCAAATGAATACAGATAATTTGATCCCTCCTAAACTACATTATGTACACCTTGTTTTTTTGCGGAGTTTTTTGTACCCCCTCTGTTTTTTTGCGGGTTTTTTTTTTTTTTTTTTTTTTTTTGTATTTTTATAATTTTGTATATGTTATAAAACTGTAACACGAAAAAAACGGAACGAAAAATATAAAGTTTAACAGGTCAAAAATATGAAACTGTCAAAAATCACGGAACAGAAACTGATAAAAACCTGCGTTACACTGTAAAAAGGGAGGTATAAAAGGAATCTTTTGTACATTTTGACACTATGCAGTGGGCCAGAGGGTACCAATAGGGGTACCCTAACCAAATATCCTTTCGGAACCCTTTAACCTCTCATCTGAGTTCTATTTTGCGCTCCATATTGAAAAAAGAAATAAAAGGATATTAGCTCAGATGCTTTTGATTATTTTCGAGCTAAATGACCAATATTCAGTAAGGATATTAGCTCTGCTAAGATGTGTAGATATCCTTAAGTCATAAATGTAACCATCGACTTAAAAAGAAACTTATGTTTTGAAATGTACCCATTGACTTAATGATTATTAAAAACAAAACCAAAGACCATAAAAAACAAAACTAATGCAACTATAAAAGCATATCATATGTAAATTGGTCTTAATATAAATAAACTAATATGTTGGGTAAATTTGAAACATATATATTAACAAATTGTGTAAAATCAGTTGGGGTTTAGCCATCCCACGTCGAGCTATGAAGAAAAATAGCTACAAGATGTTGACTTTAAATAGGAGAGAATGATACCATTATATGTAGGCTAGTTGAAGTTCTCAAATGTCTTTTCCTCTTAGATCTTTCCCACATGTATTTACTTTTAGTCGTAACATTATTTTTTTGGTGTCACGTCAGCTTTAACACCATAGCATCAACACCAAAAAAACTCAGATAACCATAACACCACTTTTTGAGACCCATTTATTTATTTTCTTTTCCATTTATTTAAAACTAAAATAAGTTTTTTTTTACTTTTGCAAGCCACCTAAAACCACAAGGACTAAAACTAAAAAAAACACAAGGACTAAACTTAAAACAAAAGAAAACCACAAGGACTTAAACATCAAGCCTCACCCACGGTTTTCTTTTCTTTTTCCTCGCAATACCTGCAAAAAAAAAACACAAAACACCAAAAAAACTCAGATAACCATAACACCACTTTTTGAGACCCATTTATTTATTTTCTTTTCCATTTATTTAAAACTAAAATAAGTTTTTTTTTTACTTTTGCAAGCCACCTAAAACCACAAGGACTAAAACTAAAAAAAAACACAAGGACTAAACTTAAAACAAAAGAAAACCACAAGGACTTAAACATCAAGCCTCACCCACGGTTTTCTTTTCTTTTTCCTCGCAATACCTGCAAAAAAAAAACACAAAACACACACTGTGAAAACACACACTACACACACACAAACAAACACTCACTTTTAAAAAGAAAAAAAATGAAAAAAAGGAAAATGGGTAGCGTTGCTGTGTTGCAACGTCAACGTGGGTAACCACGCCGTGACCACCGGCGAAACGCCGGTGTCATAACGCCGAAAACGGCGTTAATTTGGCACCCAACGCCGTTACCACACCGAGGCCTCTTAAGCTTTATATAAAGCCGAGTAAATTAGTAATGTAAATTCATATGCGGGAGAGTGTCTATAAAGAAAAGTCTTTTGGGGATTTCAATCGGCTTATAAATATTATAAATAAGTTTTTTTAAACCATTTCTCTTACGCCATAATGCAAGTTTAAAGATTAAGTTAAAGTATGAAAAACACCTAAAGCTAAAGCATAGTTGGATCAACATATTGTGGTTTAAGGAAATTAGCATTTACAGCAAATTTTTAAGCATCTAAGACACATGATGTTAGTCAGCGAACTCATAACATATGTTATGCTTTCCAAGGAATAATTTATCGTAACAATCTTAATGCTACTACAGTTGACATCCATCAATAATGTATATCATTTTCAACTAAGGCGAGTACAATATTTGTTCAAGCCTAGAATCCAACTAAAGTTTAGTGTGGAATTACAAAACACACTAGATGAACATATATAAGTTTAAAGATGCTTGGAACTTACATGAACACATGAACATGGAAGAGTTTGATATGAAGTCAATAGTGAACAAGCTTCTTGCAACTTTCACACGAAGTTTTTGTTGGAAATTTAGTTCAATATGGGTAAGGGTGCGGCGGCCAAAAGAAAGTGCTATTCATCCCCTCCAGTTAAATCGAAAGGATGTTCCGCTAGTGATAGTGATGATGTTTCATCCCCTTCACTTGAAATCAAAGGATGTTACAAACGATGTTTCGCTGGTGATAGTGATGATGTTTCATCCTCTTCACTTGAAATCAAAGGATGTTACAAAGGATGTTTCGCTGGTGATTGTGATGATGTTTCATCCCCTTCACTTGAAATCAAAGGATGTGATCTATTCGTACCGGTATCTGGGGATGAAGGTACAGAGTGTACACCCAGAGTTCTCTGAACACCCTGACTCAGATAGTGTTTAAGGGAATTCTAGTCGCTGATGAACTTCAGTGAGTTAACTCCTCTGTGAGTAACTCTGGAGTGAAGGATGTTCATCAGAGGTCTGATGTTTTCAGCTTTGTAACTTACTGAGTAAGCTGAAGGATACCATCAGAGAGTAATCCATCAGAGGAAGTATCCTCAGCGGGTTAGCCCATCAGATGTTGTTTCAGTATTAAACCATCAGCAGGTATGCTCCTCAGCGGGCTAGCTGATGCTTCAGGACACTGAATGATAAACCCTCTAGATAGAATCACTGACGTATAACTACTTTGACCATTTCTTATGGTAAGTAGCAATCACACTTAATGACCACAGTCATAATGGTCATATAACCACTAATTCCTGAAATCAAGGAGGCTATTTGTGAAAGAGATTATATCTCCTATAAATTGGAGGTCACATACCACTTGTGATAGTAGTGAAGAACTGCATGAAACATACACATAAACATAAACACTTGGATGCGCTAGGGTTCTTGATTGTTGCCTCAAACAAGAACATACATTTGGTCTTATCCCAAGTAGATATTCGTGATACCCAGGCATTAGGGTCGAATAGTTTACTTTGGAAAGTGATTACATGATTCCAAGTGATATCCGGTAGCCAATCTTGGTACGTAGCTAGGTCTTTGATTATCTTTACCCTGTTCCTTTGTTCACTCTGTGCCATTAGTTACCCTGAATAAAACAAGCCAAAAAATCAACACAAAGGTGAGTGAAATCCATAGGTTTAAGTAATATATTTGAAATGTAAATGAGCAGGATGTTTGGGTACGCTGATATACACCCAATATTCTGAAAACATAATTTAATTATCCAGTAGCTCATGAATCTGATGCCGTAGGTTTTATAATGATAATTTGCCCTATGGCAACCTTAGCCAAAATACCCGCGTGATTTCTAATGAATGTGCAAGTTGGTTACACGTAACAGGTACCCACGGGAGTCTAGCGGGATGATTAGTGCCCGCATTTGTTGGAACGCGTCGCCTTGGGGTTAAGTATCTGCTCGGGTGTGGGGGGAGAGGGGGGGCAGGAGGGGTGTCCCTAGCTCAGAAGTTATCCGCCTCCCCCCCCACACCCCCGCCCCCCTCCCCCCCTAAATAAGAGAGCAAAACACAGAAACCGTGTTGCTAGTAAGAGGAGGCTTGAGTTATAGGGGGGGGAAGGGGTACGTTTATGGGTGTGAGAGGCGTGGGGGGTGGGTATAAGAGATGTGTGGGTTTGGGGGTTGGATGGGGAAGGATGTGGTAGTAGGTCTGCGGGGAGGGGGCATGGGGGAGGAGGGGGGGGCGTTGGATGCGGTAGGAGTGGCGGGGGTGCGGAGGTGGCGTGGGGTATGGTGGAAAGAGATGATGTGGTGTTTTTATCGATGTTTGTTTCTTTGGGAGTTTTTGACTATTACTAAGACGCAGGATCAATGTAAGTCGTGCCCCAATCTTTCTCTAGTACGTTGTGCTGATATTAATTTTGCGAGTCCTAAAAAAAAACGTTAGGAAATTTGTAAACAATAGCATCAGTTTCTCACGTTTTAACATGAGCGAGAGAGTATGGACATCAAGCGTGTGGAAGTCAAGAGCGCGTGATTAATTGCTCTAAAAATACTCGACATGTTTTCGTAACTACACGAAACAATCATAACACGTTTCAATTTCATGCCTTACTACAAACAATCAAATAAGCAGTTTGTATAAAACCTAAAACAATCAACCTACAGGACATATCGAGGCTCTACGACAAGAAATTGCGCGATATATCCTAAACGGCAGGCTTTACATGGTCTGGCTTGTTTACAATGGGTAAAAGATTATAAAATCTTCACATCCGATCACATTCTTCTCAGTTTCTTATCTTAATAACGTGACTGTTAAAGTTCAGGAAAATCAAGGACGTATTACAGCCATGTGTAAGCATGTAAAGTCGGATAAGCCGTTCCCAAAATATATCGTTACCACTTTGAACGACCATCTAGTTCCTAACACATTCGCTATATTATTCAACATTCAAAACCGTTTAATATTTGACATTTGTTTTGTTGTAATTGAAATCACTTTGAGTTTTGAAAGTGTATAAAGGCATTTGATATTTGGACATTGAACGAAAATTGGTTTGGAATTTTTTTTGTCTAAGTCGCTAATAAGACTAAGTCGACAATAGAAACTACCAACCTATATGAAAATTTTAGAAATTACGGACTTGATAAATGTAAAAAAATTCCTGCCCAAAAACATTTTTGAAATTACCGACTTAGCATGAAGTCGGTAAATGGAGTTGGTACCATTTTCGAACTCTTAATAGTCCATTTAGTCACAAATCATAACAACAATCTATCAAACTTTCACACAAGCATTTGTATACACCACCAAGATAATTCCCTAGCCCATTTTACCATAACAAGTATGTAATAGCAGTTAAATAGGTGTTATGGAAATTAACTTACTGCAACCAAAAAGTGGTAGTCCTCACCACGGCAACGGTCAAATAGTGCATCATTAAGCTGCATATCATAGACACCAATCATATAGATATAAATAGACAACGAATAAAAAACATATTCTTCAGTGTCACAAATTCTTACAGATTTTTTATCAGGCATATTGGGAGGCGCCTTCTTCGACAATTCTTCCATCTTCATGTCTATCACGCTCTGCCAAAGTCACCACAAGATTTTGGGTCAAACACTTAATTTTGGAAGCATTTACAGCCGGCAATACCGAGATAAAGCTCTACTAATGTAACATGCTTGAATTGTGAGTTATGCATTCACAAGATTAGGTTAAGCATCAATTAGATCAAACAATAACTACACGAATTGTCAGAACAAAAGAGTCCACTGTTGTCTTGGCGATATCAGAACTTATACTCAGCAATTTGTTATAGTTAAGATGCAATGATTATACTATCTAATCAACAATAAAAACAGCTTTTTATCAATTTCAAGTTAAAAAATGATTTGTTTGAGTATACTGACGGAAGTTTTTTTTAACAGCACAAATTCAGTCAACAGAGATTACGTATAAAACATAACTATTACAGCTTACGTTGCAAATGAAGAAAGATTTGTCTATGACCGAAAGTAATTTTGACACTTTATACATGGGTTACACGAGACCTATGTTGAGATAATCTAAAGAGATAACTTTTACATCTGTTTCTAAGACCAGAATTATCTATTGTATCAACAGACAAAGCTGACAAGAAACTTCCAACCCTTGTGTCCTGTGGTTTTGGCAGGAAAAAATGGTAATTCTGTTGACAGAAATAAGGTCCCGTACATAATATAATACCATAACTCTTCCACTATTTAAAAGCACTTATAGTAAGCAATATCCGCCCAAACTCTTGGATTTGGGTCTGAAATCTGATTTGCTGAGCCTTATTGTTCTCTAACATTTTTTCTATGCGGGTCATATTGGGCAGGAAGGTGAGCCATATAACGGGTCAGAATATTGAGGTTCAAATTAAGTTTTATAAGCCTACTTTTTTCCGGCTTATTTTGAAACTTATGAGCTTAAGTAAGCTTATTATGACATAATAAACTTATACAAGATCATAAATTTCAAAATAAGCCAAAAAAAAGGGCTTATGTAACATAACCTGAATCCACATAAGCTCATAACACCATAAAAAGCTCACTTTTTTTCTTTGCACACAACATAATAAAATATGAAGTATGGTTATTTATATTTGTTATCATGAGATGTTACAGAAAATAGAGCAAAAAAGGAAGCTGGTCAACCAGAGTACCAGACGTGCCCATTCCATTATTACTAGAACCCATTTGACCCATTGTGACCCAAACCAGTTTTGACTTGTTACCCAACACGACCCGCTTTTTTGCCACCTCTAGAAACATTTGTACTTTTATTGAACTTGTTAATAAGATGAAATCAGCATTTGTATGTTCAAACTATATAAAATGCGGTAACTTGTTTAAAGAATTGCTACCCTGACATGATATGAACATTTATAGATGGTAAAATGATTTAACAGCTTATTATTAGTTAATGTTATACGTGAACAATATCTATAAAAGTTATTGATGTTTATTACCTTGTAGTCTTGCGGACCTGCTGCTTGGATGATGTAGCTTGCCCCATCTTTCATAATATGGTACGTGCTGGATATATTAATGAATGTTTAAAACGTTAGGATCTTTGTAAACAATAACATCAGATTTTAACATACATAAAATAGAGACCAGCTCATGGAGCGGGAGTGTGGAGGTCAAGAGTGTGCGATTGATTCCTCGACATGTTTTCGTAAACATTGATAACGCGTTTTAATTTCATGCCGTACAGTAAACAATCAAATAAGACGCCTAAATAAAACAATTCAACATATAGCACTTAAGATGCGGACTTACTCAATTGTACCAATATCATGGCAAGTTAAAAGACATTTTCCTACACATGAATGATAATTATCATTCAAAAAATCACATTA
>BQNB010027549.1:0-57525 GCA_026074375.1 Tanacetum coccineum
TGAAAAGGATCGCAAGCTGCATCTTTCTATGTATGGAAAGGCGGCACAACTAGAGAAACAAATGGATGCTAAGTTGGCTTTGTTTCAGGAAAATAGACCCGGTCAGACCCAGCCATATTCGTTCAGACCCGGCAAAGACCCGGTTAGACCCGGGGTATACATGTAATATTTTAGTTATTAGTATTGAAGTAGTGTTATTGAGTTCAAGTACAATAGCAACAGGCTGTTTAAAGGTCTTGATTTTTGAGTTATAGTAGCATACCGAGCACAGCTTCTTCATGTGGCTTTACTGTTTAAAATATAGCTTCTTAAAAGCTGTTTGCATAAGCTTATTTAGATCATCTACTGAGTTAATCGGAGAGAAATAAGTAAAGCTTAATCCTTTTGTTGTGCTTTTGGAGACAAGTGGTATAAAGCTTACCTTTTTGACTTGTTTATTGGTTCTATGGCTAAAGTTGAAGGGATCATTCTATTTCAGTGGTTTTGTATATTGTAGTTTATAAACTGCTGTTTTAATTACCATCTATCTGCATAAGTTATACATCTTGCACTTGTTTGACTCGTACGACTCACCTGCGATGGTCTTACTTTTTAGGATCACTAAGCTATCCATGATTGATATTTACATTTGAGCTTTAAAATGTGATTGTTATCTTCTAGTTGCAGAAAACTAGTACTTCTAAATCAAAAGAAATAAATTTTTGTTTGGGCAGTTTAGTTTGCATGAGTTGGATTTAATCAATGTGACATCATTGTAAAGATTAGTATGAATTTGAATTCATTTTGTGTCCGGTTTGAGTTAAATTTAGTGAACTCGATGATACATTGTGTCAGAAATGTGAAATATGTGATTTCTTAAAGCTTACGGAGTTTTTTTTAGAAGGATGCTATTTACGCATTTAAAGCGATTTTGGAGAAAGCGATTTGCACAGAGTTTTTGTGATAACAAGGAGGTGTTTGGATGTTATGAATATGATTTTACGATTATTTAGAGTCAATTTATTTGGATTTAGATAATGAGGAAAATGGATTGCGATTCTCTAATGTTTGTGTCTCAAGTTGTGTCATGTTCAACCAATAACATAAAAGTAAATAAAATTATGAGTTTATTTTTAAGTAAAATATGGGACCCACTCACAACATTTTAACATGAGAAGCACATTAGAGAGTAAAACATTAGAGAATCTCAATCCAAAGAATAATAATACTTCATTGCAATCACAACACATCAATCAGACTTTCCTACTAATCCAAAACCCCTCCTTGGTTTCTTCTACAAACACAAGGCCGAGTCACTCACTATTTACAAGAAAACGAAACAAGCGTATTTGTTTACAAAGTATATTTACTAATCATATGCCGGTTATTCTACACACCTATTCAACTTTTGTCTTAACATTTAACAAAAACAAACGATCATGCATGCATATTATTTGTGCACATGTATTTTTATTACACAAGCAATACATTCTTAGACAAGTAACAAATTATAAAGCATAATAGAAATCAATGATTTCTTTTATTATTCTGTCCATAAAAGCAAACACAATTTTTCAAAATACATATTAAAATAAGAAAACCCTTTGTCACATCCCATAAAAGCATTGAGAGATCGAAGAAACAATCAACTGATTCATATGAGTAAATTAAAGTGCATACCTTTTTTATTTGTTCACTCATAATCCGCATACCGTCACCAAATCAATTATTTAACAAAACCACCACCACTGGATAAAGCGTTGATTTGGGGTGTTGAATACACAGATCGAAGGTTGAGGGTGTTGGTTACATAGATCGAAGGTTGGGGTGTTGATAACACAGATTCGAAATCTTGGGGTGTCGATTAATTGGCGGTGTAGATCGAAGGTTCATTAGTTACACACATCGAATATTTTCAAATGCATCGGATAAAAGAAAGTGGGAGATGTGGGGGCGGTTATTAACCCTTTTGTCAGATCCTAAATTTAGAGGGTGATAGAAAATTCCATAAATACCCTTTTATTCATTGTATAATTGAACATAAATTTATCAGTTATTACCTTTATGCCATGATTATTTATAACCATTGATAAAAAAATAGAAGGTTTAGATTGGTTCTCGCAGTTCTGTACATTTATTTGGTTCTGAAAAGAACCTCACACTATAATATATAAATTTATAATTACATCACTGTCACCCGGATATATCAATTTTTCTTTTTAAGTTTTGGTATATGCATTAATTATTTTATTTTATATACGAAAAGTAAGTCTCTTAGAATTTTGATTTAAAATTTTACTTTTATTAGTTTATTTTTGTTGGTTTATTAGTTAGTTGTCAAGTGGATAGCATTAACTTTTCTTTTATGTCTATAAATACGGGTCATGGCATGGTTTTGTTTCACATAACTTTTTCAGTTAACCTAATTTCTCACTTGCTTTTTTATATTCAATATTTATAATGATATAATGCCTCCTCTAGGTTTTTATAAGTCCAATCTTTGTTTTTTAAGTGTTATATTCAAGATTGAATGTGATTTGTTTCACATTAGAAAGAATCGTAAATATCAGATTCAATATTCAGGATGATGTTGTCTGATGATTTACTTTCTATGTGGGTTAGATTATCTTTATAAAATTAGCCAAATGTTCTTTGATTGTTGGTAGATATCGCATATTCGATTTACCAACATTAGGTTCGCCACCGTTATACTTGGTTTAGATTATCTTCATATAAGTTGATCACATATGAAGATGTTTCTAAATTGACGATATTAAAGATGGATGAACGGAGACCAGATTAAGTTTATGTTTATACTCGAAAGTGGTATTCGATATCAACGATTGATGAACAGAGACCAGAGCAAGTTTATGTTCATACTCGAAAGTGGTATTTGATAGCAAATCTACAATTGTCAATTAAACCATTCTGAAGTGGTGGAAGATTCAGAAGTATCCCTCCTTTTACATATAACATCAGAAAGTTAGATAAAATTGGTTTTGGAGTAGAAGATCCAACCTACGTTTAAAAAAAAAAAAATGTATTTATGTAGCTTAAGTTTAATAATGTATGATGATTATTATAATTTATGTAAAATTAATATATGAACTCTTGCAATTAATATTTGTTTTTGAAATGAATTTTCTATCTTTTGAAATAGACAATTTTTGTAGTTCGAATTGACATAAGTATGCATTTCCCAATGAATACAGGCTTAGCTGTTTTTCAATCTTCTATATTACACATTTCGAAATGTGTAATAGTAATTTGCATTATTAAGTCTAACTATGCATTTCCCAACGAATATAGGCTTAGGGTGTTTTTCAATCTTCTATATTACACATTTTGAAATGTGTAATAGTAATTTGAATTATTAAATCTAAGTCTATCATATTTATAATATTTTTTAAATAATTCATTAATCACAAATCGCTTTTTATTTTCTTAATAAGAATCATTTGTCTTAATTAATAATAGCAGGGAACCCGCGCTTCGCGACGGGATGTTATATTGCGACATTTTATATCGATTTCATAATTTAAAGTATCAAATTTTGTTATATATTTATTACTACTTCCATATACAAATTTAAATTACGTAATAGCATTATATATATAATTTTTATACTGATGTAAATATGTATATTTTTTTATGAAACATTCATTTTGAATCTTGTTCAGATTCTGATGTTTTAATTGCTGATGGAATGTCGGCCCAAACAAAAATAATGGTCAAAATGTTAGCCATTTCATTATAATATATAAAAAGGAGTCATTTCAATAACCTTAATAGTTTCTATATAATACACTACCATATCGGAATATATTTTTTTGCATACCTAAACACAATAAATATTTTATTAAATGCTTGAAGATATTCAAGAAACTAAATTTATAACCTTCTTGATACTATCATCTTCTTCAATACAAACTTTCAATATGCAAATTTAATGATACATAAACGAAAATATAAATATTTATATCAGAACAAAATCATCAACATCAAAAGTAAGGTTATTTTTATGCATCAGAAAGTAAACTACAAACTTTTAACCATCAGAAGATAATTAAAATTAAATACATTAAAAACTAAAAATGAAACTACAAACGTGTATCAAAACAAATATCATAAACAGTGATAAAAATTAATAATTTTGTAATATCAGTAAAAAACAATATTTTGAAACATTTAATAGATTCACAATTTTTATGAATTCACATGTTGTAAATACATTTATACAGTATTTATTTGTAGTGTACACTTTCAAAAGCTCAACAGACTTGCCTATATATTTCACTCAACATATAAACATTATCTTTATAAACCAAATACGTAAAAACACACAAGAACTTTTTATAAGTACAATCAAATGGCAAACAACATTGATTTCAAACTTAAGATGGTCGATCAAGTAAAGCATGAAGCCGACAGGGAAATGGAAATATCAAAATCTGTCGCCAACATCATTGAAGAAATCATTAAGAATTCAAAAGGAATACAGGCAATCATCGAGACTCTTGAGAAGGTAGAAGACTCATATCTGAGTAGCAAAACAAAAGCCAGCCTCATCAATGTTCGTCAAGATGAAATGAAAACCCTTGAACTTCCGATGGAGACCATGAAAGACATGTCAGAACATTTGTATCTAAAACATATTTTCTGTGGACATATGAAAAATATGTAATCTATGGAATGCATCTAATAATTATTGAGTTTGATTGATATAATTATTAGTCGTTATGTCTTATGTTTATTCAATATGTTACTTTTAATCTTCAGGAATTATGTATTATTTTTTAAGTATGGAATAAGTATAATTTGAATATGTTATTTTAACTAATTATGTTAATTATTAACCTTTTGTAAAAAAAATACTTGTTTATAATAACAATTTGAAGTATGGAATGAGTATAAAATAATAAAAATTTATAGAAAAACTTGTTAATAACATTTAAAAAATGCAAAATATTTAATTTATATAATATATAATTAAAATGTAATTGAAGAAATATTGCAAACTTTAATAAATAATTTTTACCATTCCAATTACTTATTAAAATGAGTTGTTAATAAGCTATGAAATTGTACAATTGCATTAAAAAGTAAAACAAAACGACAATCATCATATATTATATACCCATAATAAATTATTTATTTAAAAGAGTTAATCCCCTTTATCAAAAAAAAATTATATTTAAAAAGGAATACAAAACGATAATCATCATATCTTATCTACCCTAATAAATAATTAACAGGGAAATTGTAATTTTAATTCAGTAAAACTATACAGTTAATGAAACGTGTCAAACGGTTGTAAATAAAAGCCACCCAACTTCCTTTCACGACCAATATATATATTTCACACACACTACATCAGAAACTCAAAATAATTAAAAAAACCCCTAAATTACTGCTATAAACTTGTTAAAAAACACAATGGCTCTAAAGCAACTACTTATAAATCAACTTAAAGTTAAGATCAATGCTGATATGATGACAATGAAACGTATAACCACCCTACTGAAAGAATTGTTGGCAGATGGAGATGGCAGAGACACAGAAATTGAAAAAATAAAAAAGTTACCACAGTCCAGACTTCATCAGTATTCAATCCTATACCTTGTTCTGCTAAACGAAAAAGATTGTGAGAAGATGAAGTTACTAGAAGATACGCTGGTCAAGATCAGGGCACTTGTGGTTCAGAAAATGGATATGCTCGAAGAAATAATACAAATGTGAAGAAGATTATGGTGAATTTTTTTGATGTTAACCTTAATCATGTGTAACTGATTAAGATTAATCTTGATGTTTAATGACTTTGATAAATTTATCTCGTTTGTTTTTGAAATCATAAGAAACAAAATGTCATGTGTAAGTTTAATCGATTTTAATGGCTAAATATCAATGTTGATGTTTAATGCCTGCCATGCATTTGATTAAATCAAAGACAAAAGATAATAAAATATAATCATAATATTATGCCTTTTAAAGAAAGTGTGTTATTTTAATATATTTACTGTACAAATCACTTCAGAAGTTGCAACGTCAAAAAAAATGCAGTGTCAGAACATATAAGCATTTCCATCATAATAAAGTTAAACTACATGTATATTCATTGCTTTTACCATCTGCGTATTTCCTCCATGCAACCAACAATCTCCATAGTTAATTAATATAATTAATTACATATACACTCCCAAGCTTTATATAAACCAACTACAACACATATTCATCATTCACATTGTAATCAAAATGTTACAGATTAACAAAACAAACAAAATATAGCATCAAACCTAATTTCAGTACTAACTCATCAGATACTATTAGAAATACGTAGAGAAACGCAAAATTATTTGCGACAAAAATTACAACAAAGACGCGATCAAGAAACTATAACGATGGAAATGAGTTTTGTTTCATTCACTTTATTATTAAATAAATTTATTTTTCTTAAATATATAATAATAATAATAATAATGTACTCATTCTGAAATTGACAATATGAAGGGTTTGACATCTGACAATACTGTCACAGGCGAAAAGATACGCAGTCATGAATAAAGTGATGATTACATCACAATCACCCAGTTTGAAAAACCAACCGACTTGATACACAATCTAATATTAAATACTAATTTTTTTCTACAAGTACTTCCTTTAATTTGGCTTGCGTATGTCAGCGGATGACTATGTATTGTCAGTATATTTGGGCGTTGATAGCAAGCTAGTGATATGGTTATGTGTCAGTTATGTCTAGCTAGTTTTATTTATGGGGCCCACTGTTTTAGATAGCAACAACAATTTGAAAGCTCACACTACAGCCACGATTTTATCAATTTGTATAATTGCGAATAAGTCATTTCTTTAAGCAAAAAAAACCAACGATGATGAAAAATGGAATTGCATTGAAGAAAATAAAAACACGGATCAAGAATAATTACACTTACAGATCAATAATAAGAACTTTTCATTACATCGTATACATTGATAAGTATTACATTTCAACATATCGTGTTCTTGACAATCAACGGTTTTGCATAGTTAAAATTCAAATAATTACTTGCAAAATAGCGCGGCTCATTAACAAATGTAAAGTATGTGTAAAAGGAAGTGTCTATAATAAGGATAATCGTGACAATTACGGGATACTGGATGATGTCGTATACGTAGAATATCAAATTAAAATGAGGATGAGTAACAATATTATGGGATATTCGATGATGTCGTAGAAGTAGAATATCAAAACAAAATCCATGCCATATGGGATTTAGTTGTTGTGTTGTTTAAGTGTAAGTGATTTAATACATGTGTTGTGATAACAGTTATGAGGAGCTAGACACAATCAAAACAGATTCAACTTATTTTTCGACCATCATTACATTAATGGATAGTCAAATAATTAAATGTAATAGTCGCATATTACTTCATAGATAGATGGATATCTTGTAGCCACGACCCTGTCATCAAAATACAATTTTTGAATACTATTTATAGTTATCCGGTTAATATGGCTATAAGATTGAAAACTCACGTGGAAAAACATTCCATGTTTTGAGAGATCACCGAGATTGATAATGGCGATGATGAAGATAATTGTTATCATCAACAGCACCCTCATCATCAAACTCGACGATATCTCAAAACGTGAATTGTTTTTCCTTATTCTTTCAAAGATTTGAATGTCCATCATGTTATTCAGTATTGTCTCAAGTGACTCCTCCTAATTGGAAGTGATGCCTTCAACAGTTTTGAAAAAGATTAAAGTGGTACTCCCTCCGTCCTATATTGAATGTCCACTTTGACATTTTGAAGTCTTTCTTTTCTAACTTTGAGCTAAAATATTTTTGTTTGTGCTATGTATAGCTTGAGATAATTATATGAATGGATTATAAGTTTTAAATATATTTTTCATTGGTATAATTTTCATCAATTATTACATGTCACAAACAAAAGTGTTTGAGGTCAAACATGAAAATGAAAGACTTCAAAAGTCAAAAGTAGACATTTAATATGGGTCGGAGGGAGTATTTTACAAAAACGTACAAAACATTTTAAAAGATGACGTTGTAGAATATAAAGGAGTCAATTGAGATAAAACCTCTGTTCAAAAAAATTGAGATAATACCGAATAACATGACGGCCATTAAAATCTTTAAGCTTTATAAGCCCCACGGTGAAATCTCCATTCCATTAGTTGATGAAACCATGCCAAGGGATTTACCATTTGGCTGCTAGATGTTTCAACAACTCCACACAACCAGTTGGCTAAATACAAATATTATTAAAAGATAAATTTTTGATGATAGGGTTGTGGCTAAAAGATTCATTCTTATTTTAGAACTTGAACCATCGATCCATGAAGCAATACACGAATATAACAATGAAGTATTTGACTATAATTCAACACTAAATTATGAGCTGTTAGATGGATGAGACTTGATTATTTTGTGTGTTTTTCCATTTGAGGTTGGGTGGTTGGATGAGAAAACATTTGGGTATTTATAGTAGATGAAAATTTAAGTAGTTGAGCTTAGATAAAAGACATCAAAATTATGGGTGCTAGTTGGGATATAAATAACAACTATTTAAAATTCAAAAATCCTAATATTTTCTCAATTGTGTTTTGGATAATGAAAGTGAAAGCAAGTACTGAAAGTTTCTTTTGCTTTTTTGTATGTAACTTTCATCCCATATTTGGGGTGAAACATGAGTAAAGACTAAAGAGAAACAAACAAAAATAGAAAAAGCTTATTGACAAAAACATCCTTTGTTTTTTATTGAGTAAAACTTGTTTTGAAGGGTATAATTGTAAGTTCACAAAAGTTAATAATATAAACTACAACATTTTTTCACTTTATTTCTTTTAGTTTAAGTTAGAAAACAAAAAAAATATATAAAACATTATTTCCTTTCCTACATATTTCTTTATATTTATTTACTTTAAGCGTATGTGAGAAGTTTAATTGAATATTGCATGGACCTACGTCTACAGCTGATTTGTGATGGATGTCACATCAATTATGATAATATTTACTTTTCATCAATGTTAAAGATGTTAGTTGAGAACGTTTAGTGTATTTTAAAAAGTGTAATTAATATTACCTGAACCTACAGTATAGCTGGTTTGTGATGGATGTCACATCAGTTATGATAATAGTTACTTTTCATAAATGTTACGCTGTAAAGATTTACTCATTTATACATCAACATCATGTTTTAGCATAAAAAATAAATTGTACATCAACACTGAATAATACACGATTGTGACGGAATTCAAGAAGAAAAAAGAACAAAACGTTAAATACGAATAAATGTTCTTTGACAACATTTTATAGTGATTTCATAGTTTATAGTATAGTTGCATTAGTTAATGGAATAGGAATAAATGTTCCATATTAGTAGTTTATTAGTACTTCCATATACAACTTTAAATCACGTAATAGCTATCTGATGTTGATGTTCATATATTCCTTGTGTTTATTTAACATTCCTGTTGAAATGGATGCCGATTTGATAATTTACAATCCTCATTTACGTATCTTATAGTAATAGTTACATTATGCTTAAAGGTATCTTAATATATTAGTGATGCTGATGATAAACGTTTTCTTAGTACTTGCTGACACTGATGCTAATAATGGTTAACGTTTTGAAAATGATAATACTGATATTGGTGGTTTGGATACTAATGGTGATGATAACGATAGTGCTGCTAGTTATTTTTTTAAACTGATGGGTATGATACCAATTATGCTGCTAATAATAGTTCTGATATAAATAATGCTGATGAGTAACGTTTTTTTATTGCTTGCTCATAATCAACATTTTAAAGCATTCTTATTCATGATTAAAATTTAATGATGTTGTTGACGTAGGCTTTCAATATTTATTAGAATTGTGGCATTTCAGTACGAAAAAAATATATATAGGAAATATAGAGATTAAAAATTGGTTTGTTAAAGAAAAATAGTAACATAATATAATCGACATAATCAACATAAAAGTAAAAAAAATCCAAATGAAAAGGAAACATAACACATGTCATTCCTTATTATAAAAAAAGACTTTCCGAATAACAAATTTAAGATATTCTTTCTATTTGGCACTCTCATTGACAATCACTTCAACATTATCGACAACATCCGCCTCTTTGTATTTGGGAGCAACAACTTCAACGACATTCTCGTTAGTATGCATTTCAAACGGCGAATTAAAATAGTAAGAAATATCAACATATTTTTAACGATAAAATTTTTGTATTAATCAAAATAGTTCGTTCATGTACATCCGAATCATGAGGTTTATTCACATCATGAAAACTAAAAATGTGAAGATTTGTTCCACTTGATGCTTTGATGAATTGGCTAACCTGAAGATAAAAGTAAATTAATGTCACTAAAATAAGATTTATCAAGAATTTACAAAACAAAATTAGAATACTTATATGACACAAAATATATAACATTGGTATATATATATATATATATATATATATATATATATATATATATATATATATATATATATATATGTATAATATATATATATTTATAAATACTATATATCATATATAAATATATATAAATATAAAAGATATATATACATATATATACATATATATATTACCGTATCATTTGGCCACTTACAATCAGAACCCTTGTTTTCCATTACCATCGATAACCTAACTAAAGTTTACGGTGATGTGAGGATATAAGAATGTATTTATGTATTTGTTATAAAGAAGAGTTTTAGTGAATACATTATTTTATTATATTGTTACTCATATTTATACAAAAAATACCACAATAATAGGACGACTCAACCGTGTCCTCCATTATAACCGCAACAAACAAACAAAAAATTTACAACAAAAATTAATTAAACATACTTTATCCATACAACATGTGGGATTTTGAAAATATGGGTCATAATCTCATGCAAAGTATTTGATTCATTTTTTTATTCACCAAATGTGTAACACTTATATATATGACAATACTGATTACACTATGACATCACATTTTTCAACTTGACACATCGAGACTAACAGAAACATATCCCATTTATGAAAATATTATCTCAATGAATATACCAATACCAACAACCATCAAATGAAAGTTTATTTCATGTATCATTATTTTATTTTAAGTATCTGATTAGTATATACTACATTTTATGTAACACCCCCAAAATGGGTCGCAGCGGAATATGGATCCGGGGCATGTTACTTTGAGATCAACAACACAAGATATATATAAGAACGACACAAAAGTCGTTTAGATGGATACATTGGATTTAAATAAGAGACATATTACAAAAGCTTATAGCTTTACTTGTTCTTTGTTTCATATTACAAAAGACAACATAGATTTCCCCAAAACATTATGCACATAAGTCTTTAACAGTACAATGCAAAACATAATCCAAAGCATCCCTGGCATCTCGTGCCTAATGACCTCCTGAAAACATTGCTTAAAACGTCAACAAAATTGTTGGTGATTTCATAGGTTTATGTATTTAAATTATGCAGGACCGCAAGATTTTCCCGTGATGTTACAACAGATGCCAACAATCACAAAACCAGATTATTGTTGCACTAAGCTCATGACACCGAAGCTCAACCTATATTTGCTATTGGAAGATTGTTGGGAATTATACTTTGAGTTGATTATGACAAAACATATTAAAGATGGAGGACCTACAAGACAAAGCTGGAATAACATTAATGCTGATTGAAGATTAGTCAAACGGTATTTAATGCTCAGCTAAAAGATAAAGATCAACATTAAGGCTGATTGAAGATTAGTCAAATAGTATTTAATGCTGATTTATATTTTCCTAATTTGATTTGATCTTATCTTGTCTTGTAAACCCTAACCCCTCTAGTATATAAAAAGGGGTAGGCGTCTAGGTTTATTCATTCATTCAATTCACAATGTAAACCTAAAGGTGTGTGTGTGTTCTCTAGGCGTCAACCCTTATAAGGCGCCTAGGTTAGTTAGCTAGCTTATTAGTAGCTTATTAGTAGCTTATTAATAGCTTATTAATAGTATAGTAAGCCTTGTATCCTGATCAAATACAAATGAAAGGTTTCATCTTTATTAGAAAAACCTTGGTCTTAATTATGATTGTTCTAATTGTTATTCCGCGTTAATCATGATTATGATATCCTAGATGAGTTAGATCCTTTGACTCAACATGATTGTGAAATCCTATAATGACTCCATAGATCGTTATTAGGACTCATCTAGGGTATGATAACAATGATTGTAACACGCAGCGGAATATAAAGAACACAATCATGTTACTAATAAGGTTTTCTTTATTAAACATTAATAAAGAAACTACTACTACTACTAACTACTACACACGCTTTCTATGCGTTTAGACTCTCATTGGAGAGACTATCTATGAATGGATGCTGTAACCTAGACACCTACCCTCTTTATATAATAGAGGGAGGTTACAAGAAACCCTGGCTTACTAATAAAGCCAACTAACTATTACATATTAGGTCCTCATTGTTTCTTCTTTCTTCATTTCTTCTTGTAGGTTTTGTAATCATCAAATCTGTAATTCCCAACAATCTTCCCCTATTTGATATTACAAAACAATCTGCATGAAGAAACAATACTAAAACATGTCATCACAATAATAAGCTGCACATCATGAATCTTCTTCCCCTTTTTGTAATAATCTAATAGGGGTCTTGTGCAACTCGTAAACGCTTCCCCTCAAGTGATGCATGTAGATGGTAAGTATATAAACAATAAGCTTCCTCTTAAAAATATACTAACCATCTCTCAAATCTCGGACTTTAATTGGCTTGAAATAGTAGGTATTAAGGAAACATCCAAGTTCAATAACATCCTCCTCTCTCATGTAACTGTTGCCTCAGCCGGCGATCTACCTCAATCCTTTGTTGCATCTCACAAAAAGGGTGAACTTGTTACAATTACATATCGATTAAAAAGGCTAATGCATCAAACGTCTTCACAATATCCTTATCTGATTTGTAGTGCGAACAAGACATGTTTAATTATACCCATTTAGGATTCTCTGTTGGTCCCTGACCTACCTCACCATAACCGCCAAACCATTGATCCATCTCAGATCAAATCAGCAACAATAATAATACGGTTTGATCCATCTCGGATCAAAACGGGTAATTATTACCAGATACAAACGAAAATTTGTACACCCTAGAGTTCATCATTTCACCGCTAATCCCTGATTAAAACTAAAACTCCCCGTAGCGGTCAAATAAATAATAATGGGTGTGGTCCCAGGACCAAAACACGACATATTGATGTTGTGGAATAAACGACTTGTAACACCAAAACCAAATCACTAAAATGTAACCAAGCCATAAAGCATCACACGTCCAAGATCCAAGGGCTCTATGGACCTATAATATTGTTTCCGATATCCCCGATCACAACTAGCAGCACAAACAAGAGAAATCGAACAACACTAGCAGCAAGAACAAACAATATCGGACAAGGCAATCCAAACAAACAGTCTACACATTTAGTGACCAAACAATCTGTCCCAAAAAGCTGTCACTTTTTGCCAACAGTGACCAAAAGGCTGTCACAGAACTGTCGCTAAATCTAAATCCGACCTTCCCCAGAGGGGATACCTTTAGTGACACAGTGAACGGTCACCAATTCGTTATAGAAACTGTTTCTAAAGCTGTTGTTGAACTGTTGCAAACCAGTAGGAACCGTATAAGCACCAGGAGGAACCGATTAAGTGACCAGTAGAAACTTATAGCGACCAGCAGAAACCGAGATCAAGAAACCAGTAGAAACTTACCAGTAGGAACTACATACCTACCAGTAGGAATCGATGAGAATGAAACCAGCAAGAACCAAGTGACCAGTAGGAATTACCGAGTGTGACCAGAACAAATGAATACGCTTACATGTACTCAGATTCAGCCCAACATACATATCCACTCCACAAACACCAAAAGTAAACCAGAACACGAGCCAATAATGAACCATATATGAACAACATACGAGCAGATCCAAATATATTCAGCACCAAAAACATCATGTGTTCAGAGTTACATAAACCCATATCAATAGACCTAACGGCAGCTTCTTGCAAATCGATTGAAGTCTTAGATAAATTAGGGTTTAGTTTATACCTTAGGGAGTAAATATATCATCAGCACCAAACTCCCTTTCCTCTTTTCTGAATTAGGATCGAGTTGTGAAAAACCCTAGTGTTCCTGGATGAACGAATCTGCTGTAGACACCATGCTTCGAAACTCCTTATAAACCAACAAAAACATGACCACGAACCTGATGTATCACTCCTGGAAAACATAGATCCTTCGGATATGGTAACCTGCTGCTTTGTGTGAAACATGCTTGCTCTTCAACCCACGACTGCTGCTATAGAAGAATTAGGGTTTGCATAATAACCCTAAAATTAAATACGCCTTTTTATTAATAAAAACAGAAAAATAATTTACACAAAAACCTTATCAACCCTAGATCAAGAGCCACGAGGCTCTGATACCAATTGTAAAATCCTATAATGACTCCATAGATCGTTATTAGGACTCATCTAGGGTATGATAACAATGATTGTAACACGCAGCGGAATATAAAGAACACAATCATGTTACTAATAAGGTTTTCTTTATTAAACATTAATAAAGAAACTACTACTACTACTAACTACTGCACACGCTTTCTATGCGTTTAGACTCTCATTGGAGAGACTATCTATGAATGGATGCTGTAACCTAGATGCCTACCCTCTTTATATAATAGAGGGAGGTTACAAGAAACCCTAGCTTACTAATAAAGCCAACTAACTATTACATATTAGGTCCTCATTGTTTCTTCTTTCTTCATTTCTTCTTGTATGTTTTGTAATCATCAAATCTGTAATTCCCAACAAAACTCAAAACTATAACGATGGAAAAGAGTTTGTTTCATTCACTTTATTATCAAATAAATTTATTTTTATTATATATATAAATAATATAAATATACTCATTCTAAAATTGACAAGTTGAGAGTTTGACATCTGACAACACTGTCACAGGCCAAAAGATACGTACTCGTGAATAAAGTGATGATTACATCACAGTTACCCGGGTTGAAAAACCAACCGTCTTGACACACGATCTAAAATTAAATACTAATATTTTATCTAGCTACTTTTATTTATAGGGTTCACTATTTTAAATATCAATAACAATTTGAAATCCCAAACTACAGCCACGGTTTTATTAATTTTTATAATTGCGAATAAGTCGTTTCTTTAAGCAAAACCCAATGATGATGAAAAATGGAATTGCATTTACAAAAATAAAAAAACGGATCAAGAATAATTACACTTACAAATCAATAATAAGTACTTTCATTACATCGTATACATTGGTAATGATTACAATTCATCATATCATTTTGCTTAGTTAACATTATCTACATATTATACTATTACAATTTTCATCTTAAAATTCAAATAAGTACTTGCAAAATAGGGCGGTTCATTAACAAATGTGAAGTATGTGTGAAAGGAAATGTTTATAATGAGGATAATCGTGACAATTACGGGATATTGGATGATGTCGTATAAGTAGAATATCAAATCAAAATCCATGCTACATTGGATTCTGTTGTTGTATGAACTTCTCAGTAACAAATGTGAAGTATGTGTAAGAGAAAGTGTTTAAAATGAGGATGAGAAAGAATATTATGAGATATTCAATGATGTCGTAGAAGTAGAATATCAAAACAAAATCCATGCCACATGGAATTTTGTTGTTGTGTTGTTTAAGTGCAATTGATTTGATATATGCGCTGAGATAACAATTATGAGGAGGTAGAGACTATCAAAACCTAATTTTCAACCATCATTACATTAAAGGATAGCAAAATAATTAAATGTAATAGTCGCATATTACTTCATAGATAGATGGATATCTTGTAGCCACGACCCTGTCATCAAATTACAATTTTTTAATACTATTTGTCTGGTTAATATGGCTATAAGATTGAAAAACTCACATCAAAAAACATTCCAAGTTTTGAGAGATCATCGAGATAGATGATGGCGATGATGAAGATCATTGTTATCATCAACAGCACCCTCATCATCTAACTCGGGGATCTATCAAAACCTGGATTATTTTTCCTCATTCTTTGAAACATTTTAATGGCCATCATGTTATTCAATATTGTCTAAGGTGACTACTCTTGATTGGAAGTGATGTCTTCAAAAGTTTTGAAAAATATTGAAGTGGTATTTTACAAAAATGTAAAAAATATTATAAACGATGACGCTGTGGAATATAAAGACAAGGAGTCACTTGGGACAATACCGAATAACATGACGGCCATTAGAATCTTTTAACATTATAAGCCGACAGTGAATTCTCCGTTCCATTTGTTGCTGAAACCATGCCAAAGCAATTACCATTTGGCTGCTAGATGTTTCAACAACTCCACACAACCGGTTGGCTAAATACAAATATTATTAAAAGATAATTTTTTGATGATAAGGTTGTCGCTAAAAGATGACCATCCTTTCATGAAGCAATACACAAATATAACAATGAATTATTTGACTATAATTCATCACAAAACTGTAAACTGTTACATGGATGAGACTTTATTATTTTGTGTATTTTTTATTTGAAGTTGAGTGATTGAATGAGAAATCCTTTGGGTATTTATAGTAGATGAAAATGTATTATGGTTGCTAGTTGGGGATATTAATAACTATTTAAAATGCACAAAACCCAATGTTTTTTTTTCAATAACTTGTATATTTTGCTTTTTTTTAATGTAACTTTAATCCCATTTTGGGGTGAAACATGAGTAAATAGAAACAAACAAAAAATAAAATAAAAATTATTGACCAAAATATCCCTTGTTTTATATTGATTACTACTTGTTTTGAAGGCTATAATTGTAAACTCACAAAAGTTAATAATATAACGTACAACATTCTTTCACTTTCTTATAGTTTAAGTTAACGTAGAACACAAAATATATATAAAATATTCTTTCATTTCCTACGTATTTCTTTATATTTATTTCATTTAAGCATACCTGAGAAGATTAATTATTATTGCATGGACCTACCTATACAGCTAATTTGTGATGGATGTCACACTAAGAGTGGGGAACAATAATAGAGACACAAAACCAGAACTTACCCCGAGTGCGATAATGAAAATACAATACTTTTCATAAATGTTAAAGCGTTAGGTATGGCAACCTTTAGCGTATTTGAGAAGTGCTAATTAAATACTAGTAAATGCATGACCCTATATCACAGCTATTTGTGATATATTCACATCAATTCTAATAATAGTTACTGTAATATTGATCAATGATAGTAGATATTTAGCAATTTATTAGCAATTTAAACGTTATACATCAACAACAGTTTTAGCATAAAAAATAAATTGTACATCAACACATTTTTATATCGAATCATACTTAAAGTATCAAAAATTGGTTATATAAAATTATTAGTACTTCCATATACAAATTTAAATTACGTAATATATGAATATATATATAATATTATATAATATATATATGATATATATAATAAATATATATATATATTATATAAATATAATTTATGTACATGAAGTAAATATGTATAATATTTTTTATTAAGAATTAGTTTGAATCTTATTCAGATTCTGATTGTTTTAAATTGCGGATGGAATGTCGGATCCGAAAACATAAATATGGTCAAAATGTCAGCCCATTTCATTATAGTATATAAAAAGGCCCATTTCAATAACCCTAATAGTTTCTATATAATACACTACCATTTTATTGCATTTCCATCAGAATAGAGTTAAACTACATGTATCACCTATATTTATTGCATTTACCATCCTCGTATACTACTTCCATGCAACCATCTCCATAGTTAATTAATATGATTAATTACATATACACTCCCTAGCTTTATATAAACCAACTACAACACATATTCATCATTCACATTCTAATAAAAAAAGTTACAGATTAAAAAAAACAAACAAACTATGGCATAAAACTCATTTTCAGTACTAACTCACTGTTAGAAATACATAGATAAACGCAAAAGTATTCGCGACAAATATTACTACAAAAACGCGATCAAGAAACTATAACGATGGAAAAGAGTTTGTTTCATTCACTTTATTATTAAATAAATTTATTTTTATTATATATATAATAATATTAATAAAAATGTACACATTCTGACATTGACAAGTTGAGTGTTTGACATATGAAAATACTAGCAGAGGCGAAAAGATACGTCATTAATAAAGTGATGATTACATCATTGTCACCAGGATATATCAATTTTTCTTTTTAAGTTTTGGTATATGCATTAATTATTTTATTTTATATACGAAAAGTAAGGGTGCATTTGGTTGACCCCTTTTGGCATTTGATTTGGGGATGAACCCCAATATTACATCTTTGGTAATAATTTGTAGGTCCCACTAATGTGAATGAGCCCTTAAAATCTACTTTGTTATAATCTTGGGCACATAGCCTACTTTTGTAAATGTAATTTGATCAAGTAGGTCCATATCAAATCTCAACCTCTCATATTTATTTGTTTTTTTTCTTTTCTATTAATAAAACTTCTTATATTTAAAAATAACTAATATACAAATTTTAATATATAATATATCATTAAATATTATTTTCTCTCTCTTACATCAAATCTAAATCCAAATCATAAACCAAATTCAAATCCTAATCATAAACTCACCTACAAACCAAACGGACCCTAAGTCTTTTTGAACTTGGATTTAATTTTTTTTATTGGTTTATTTTTGTTGGTCCATTAGTAAGTTGCCAAGTGGATAGCATTAACTTCTCTTTTATGTCTATAAATATGGGTCATGGCATGGTTTTGTCTCACATAACATTTTCAGTTAACCTAATTTCTCACTTGCTTTTTTTATATTCCATATGCCTTTTCCAGGTTTTTTATAAGTCTACTCTTTGTTTTTTAAGTGTTATATTCATGGTGATGTGATTCTTCAATTAGAAAGAATTGTAAATTATCATAATTCAATATTCAGGAGTATGTTGTCTGATGATTTATTTTCTACGTGGGTTAGATTATCTTCATAAAATTAGCCAAATGTTCTTTGATTGTTGGTAGATATCGCATATTCGATTCACCAACATTAGGTTCGCCACCCTTATACTTGGTTTAGGTTATCTTCATATAAGTTGATCATATATGAATATGTTTCTAAATTGACGATATCAAAGATGGATGACAGAGGACTAGGGCACGATTATGTTCATACTGTGAAAGTGTTATTTTGATAGCAAATCTACAATTGTCAATTAAACCATTCTGGAAGTGGTCAAGGATTGAGAAGTAACCTCTTTTTTACATATAGCATTGGAAAGTTAGATAGCAATTCTACAATTGTGTTTTTTATTTATTTTTTTGAAATGTATTTAGGTAGCTCAAGTTTAATAATGTATGACAATTATTATAATTTATGTAAAATTAATATATGAACCTTGCAATTAAAATTTGTTTTTGAAATAGACAATTTTTGTAGTTCGAATTGACATAACTATGCATTTCCCAATGAATATAGGCTTAGCTGTTTTTCAATCTTCTATTACACATTTCAAAATGTGTAATAGTAATTTACATTATTAAGTCTAACTATGCATTTCTCAATGAATATAGGCTTAGGTGTTTGTCAATCTTCTATATTACACATTTTGAAATGTGTAATAGTAATTTGCATTATTAAGTCTAAGTCTATCGTATTAACTTTTTTTTATAAAAATAATTCATTAATCACAAATCAATTTTTATTTTCTTAATAAGAATCATCTGTCTTAACTAATAATATCAGGGAACCCGCGCTTCGCGGCGGGATGTTATATAGAGACATTTATTATCGATTTCATACTTTAAAGTATCAAAATTTGTTATATATTTATTACTACTTCCATATATATATATATATATATATATATATATATATATAGGGGGACTTTATTTTCAGAACCATTCTTAGTGCGAGAACTGACAGAACCACCAAAAACATACATGCACGCCTTTTAAAAATAAAAAAAATACATGAAAATCATCAATAATCGTAAGAATCCACCTATGTTCTTCAGTATCATCATGAACTCTTCCTCTTCTTTCACAAAAACCTTACACACGGCCGCAATATTGTTGTTGCACGCCTTATAAGAACATACATGCACACCTTCAAAGAAAAAAAAATTATTTCCAATTTCTTATCAAATTATTTAGAACAACTATGTTTTTTTAAAACATATATGTTGTTTTTAGAACATATGTGCAAAAAATACAATTATTGAAGGCGTGCATGCATGTTTTTGGTGGTTCTGTCAGTTCTCGCACTAAGAATGGTTCTGAAAAGAAAGTCTCACTATATATATATATATATATATATATATATATATATATATATATATATATATTATAAAATTATATATATATAATAAAATTATATATATAATTTTTATACTGATGTAAATATGTATATTTTTGTTTATGAAGCATATATTTTGAATCTTAATCAGATTATGAAAATATTATCTCGGTGAATATACCAATACCTAGAACCATCAAATGAAAGTTTATTTCATGCATCATTATTTTATTTTAAGTATCTGATTAGTATATACTACATTTTAACTCTTTTTGTTAAGCAAAAACATATTATCATTTGTATTCATAATATCAATTCAGACTTTTATTCTAAGATACATGCAATATTTGAAATATATAATGGTTAAGGATTTAAGTATGCTGAAAATATGTGTAAATGATTAGTGTTTGTCATAAAATATTTGAAATACAAATGTGCTAAGTGCGAACATCATATTATTCTTCAAATATATAAAACAACAACTGGCAAGAACACAAAGCAAAGAAAATAATTACATAACCATATATGAAAATTAAATACAAACATAACCAAAAACTACATAATAAATTTATTCAAGGTACCACCCTTCATCATCATCACCATCATCATATAGTAAATACATGTCCAAGACATCTCCTATCTCACATTGATGATATATCCATTCGAGGTCACTTTCTTGTTGAATTAACAACATTCCATAAGGTTGGCAAATTGATAGCCTTGGAACTCTAAAAAGAACATCTATACAATGCGATAACTTTATATTACGATGAACCCATCGTATTATTTTATTGTAGTAAAAATGGTTAAGGTTTATACCACAAATCATAATTTCATCTCCACCCAAGTAGTCAAAACCTGAACGTCTTCTCACAAGTTTACCACCAAAATGCACACATATATCAACAGGGTGACACTTAGGACCAGTCATGCTACAAAAAGCAGATTCAAATATTATTGAAAATGATAATAAATGTGCTTAATCTATACAAACAGTTTAAATAAACATAACAACTACTTACTTGAAAGCTCTAACTCTTCGACTTCCTAAGTTACATGAAAATCCAGTTGGCATTATGACAATTTCAATAATGTAAGAGACGTGAACCATCTACAAATAAGTAGCCAGCAACATTTTATATAGACATTTGTTGTAACTGTTTTAAGATGTAGTAGTTTTTAAAATTCGATTAGTCCCCACTAATTTAATAACTTCCTCCACATATTAGTAGCCAGTTTATGACTACACATTGGTCCCACTCAAATAGCAATAACTTCCATGACATGTATAGTGTCGTCATTCACTGGAATATATATAATTAATAAATTAAATGTTAAATATGAGTAGTTATTAGTAATTCCATATACGACTTTAAGTTACGTAAGAACTTTCTGATGCTGATATATATTGGTATGTTTATTCTAGTTACTATTATCTAAATATTTGTAACTTGCAATAGGTATTGAAAGAGCTTCATATTGTTGAATAGATTGATTAAAGTGTTGGCTTATGTTGGGATTTAAGAACTATGTTAACCATTAACACTACCAGTACGCAGTGGATATGGATCAAGTAAGGTGTATATGATTAACCACATAATAAATAAACAAAAGAAACATAGGAAACTAACCCTTGAAGTCAACAACAAATGTAATGAGACAAAGTAACTAAGATCTCACTTCTACGAGTGCTCACACAAACACGTCCAACGAATGCGCCCGGATGATAGTCCAACTTCACGTATTACCCAAACAACATTTGTATACCAAACACCCCTATGTGTTTCTAATTGTTGTCACGCCTTGACAACTGGTAAACCAAACCCTTGGACCTACTAAGAACCTTGTGGGATCAAATCACACTTGAAAAACCCTTAAAAGGATTACCGAAATTGAGCAGAACCGAAAATCAAAGAACCCCAATTAGGGTTTTGGTTATTCAGCTGATTTAATGGAGAGGGAGGATATGGATCTGATTTTGGAGTGTTTGAGGCTTGTTTTTCTCTTGTAAATGAGCTAAGGGGTAAGGTATTTATAGCCTCTAAACCTCCCTTTCATGATAAGAAAAAACCTCCATCTTTAACCTCATTATTACTCATAACTCCTCATCATCAAGTCTCATTATCACTTATAACTCCTCATCAATAAGTCTCATTATCACACTTAATTCCTTATCATTAAGCGGTTATAATCTATAGAACATCAATAGGTCCTAGTCAAGTTTTTTTTCCTTTTTGGTTTACATTAGAAATGTTCATGAAGTTAAAACGCACTCTAAGTGTTTAACATGTGTGCTCCCAATAGGCTCACACATTTCTAGTTGTATTAGAGCTAGTCTAACTCACATAATCCAATAGCTCCTATTTGGGAGTTGGAGTAGCAGGCTGCCCACATACTAACGACGGAAACGTCTAGCAACACTCACATTCGTTTTTTAAAACTAGAAATGTCTGAGATTAAGTTTCAAAAAACATTCTCAGTAGCATGGTTATGTATCTCTTGATTTACTCATCCCTTCGTTCAAATACCGTTAAACCATGGATATGGATCCTAACTCATTCCATATAGTTTAACCATTTAGATTCTCGTTATAAAACTTAATACAGATATACTAAATGTAATCAAGAATCATCTTAGATTACCCTTTGGGTGCGGCCACACAATTATCTGATTAATTCTGGAGAGGCGCCAATGGTATCATACTGCACATCAAGTGGATGAACAAATTCTTTGTTGAATACAAGTGTTGTGAATGCTGTTTCATATCACTTCCAATAATAGCCTTTATAACTACCATTTTTAGGTTAGCGTTTGACTTAGAATTAAAAAGTGATATCCACACATACCATAACTTGTTTGTATTCTTAAGTCTAAGGATGACTTAACTAACCATTTTCTGATATTTTACTCACGACTAAGGATCCAAAAGTAAATATTCGAAGGTTGGGGTGTCCAATATGCATCCTTTGTGAATAACATATGAGTTTGGCAGGAACCATCCATATATTCAAAGAATATAATCAACACTCACATTTGTCTTTTGTAACAATATTTTCATACTGTTAACCGACAATGGACATATTTAGAATGATATAATCACTTAAGGATTAAACATACAAATATAGGATAACAATTATTATATGTATGAATAAACGTATCTTCATTCATCAGAAAGTAAAAATTGTCTTACATCCCAATTATCCAAATACTAAAACAGATATGCATGAAACTAATTAGCAAGTTGAAGTCCAATGTTTCCAACATTCTCAACTACTTCTTTACAAGATAGCTAAATAGTTATCTAAGTAAATTTTTTGAATACTTGTTTCAAGTTCACAAATTTATGAAGAATTTGAATGCTATGATGAGTGTCGTATGTATATTTACAGTACCTTTAATAGGGTATTTGAAGTCAACAACATACCTATTTCAGATAGTCATCTTTATAGTTTCTTAAAGTGTAAAGTATTCTTATTCTTTAATGTGTAGTGCAACAACGCTCTTAACTGAGCATATCTAGTTAGTAGATTTATCATAAAAGATGAAATTCTACTTTAACTAGGATTGATTATTCTCTAGCATCATGTGTACTTAAACAACACTATGCCTTGTATAATTCGTAAACATTTGTTTTAACAACCATGTAAATTACTCTCAATTAGACACTGTTGCTATTAGTCATCTAAACACTCTCGATTAGATACTGTTGTTGTTAGCTCATCTTGCTCTAGTGCAAAAGTAACAACCAGTCTCAAACACAATATAATATATACATGATGAATTCTTAGTTAAAAACAAAAGTGTTAGGAATTATATTTGAGTTGATAAGACAAAACAAGAATAAAACAAGATGGAAACAAGAAGGACCAAAGTTGTCATTGTGGGATTCTACAAGATGTAGGAGATAATGAAGATTTGGTCAAAAAGAAGATAAAGTTGAATATTTAATTTATTTTATCGTTAATGTCTTTTATTAGTTTCCATGTAAACCTTGACTCCTTATCCTATAAAAGGAGGTCCAGGCATATTGTTTTAGGTGTGCCAAAAAGTGTGTATGTGCACCAAAGGTGTAAAACGTATGTGTGTGGGTTTATACATCCTACAGGAAGATATAGATGCTAGCATGTGTGGTGTAGCCTCAAGAATCGTAGGATCCCTATTACAGTTCATTGATGTTACCGTATTATCTTGATCAAATAATATTAGGGCTGTGGTGAATGTTTGGTAAAACCTTGTTACAATATCATTGTTCTTATGTTAATTCTGCTATACCTATTTTATGTTCATTGATGTTGTTAATCCTAGACTAAGCCTAGATCATTAAACTCAACATGTGGTATCAGAGCTTGTGTTATGAAACATTGATCTAGAAGAAACAAACAAGAAGAACCCTTTTCTCACAAGGAAGAGATTGCTCCTATGGCTTTTTCAGACTCTAAGGTACATAATGATAAATCTTGCTCTAAAACTTATCTGAAAAACTATGAAACTCTTAAGAAACGGTGTGATGATTTGATTGTTAAACTTCATGAAACTGAATTTAAAGTAAGTACTTATAAAAGAGGTTTAACCACAGTAGAAGATCAACTTGTCACATTTAGAAAGAATGAGGTTCTTTTTAGTGAAGAAATTGCAGTTCTTAAAAAAGAAGTTGGTTACAAAAACTATGAAATAAGTGTGCTTAAAACTGAGTTTGAAAAGGTTAAGCAAGAAAAAGAGGGTATTGAATTTCAAATTGAGAAACTTGATAGTGCCTCAAAGAGCTTAGACAAGTTGTTAGAGAGTCAGATAACCGACAAAAGTAAAAAGGGTTTAGGGTATCATGTTGTTCCACCACCCCATCCTTTAATCTATAATGCACCTCCAAAGCTTGATTTGTCCAATTCTGGTCTATAGGAGTTCCAAGAGCCTGAGTTTGAAGGCTATGGACCTAAGACTAGTAAGAGTGCTAGTGAAGATATTTCTAATGAGGTTAGGAAATCTAATGATGCCCCATTGGTTGAGAAGTTGGTGTCAGATGATAAATCAGAAAAGAAAACTGTTTTTCCTACTGTTGCTAAGATAGAATTTGTTAAATCTAAACAACAAGAAAAACCAGTTAGGAAACCAGTTAAGTATACTAAAATGTACAGGTCATAAAGACCTAGGGGAAATCAAAGAAACTAGAATAATCAAAAATTCCAACAGCTAGGAAATGATTTTGTGATGCACAATAAAGCCTGCTATATCCGTGGAAGTTTTGATCACCTCCAGTATACATGTAAATAAAAGAGATAGCTAAATGGTCAAAGGGAGGGTAAACTAGTGTGGAAGAATGCAAAGAGGGTGAATCATCAAAATTCTACAAGAATTACTCACCCCAATCCAAAAAGACACATGGTTCCAAGAAAAATCTTAACTACGTCTGGCCCAATTTCACTTAATACTACTAGACAAAGTTATCTTAATATTGTTTGTTGATGTTGCTCAAGACAAGTTAATACTGCTAGACCAAAGGCAGTGGTTAATGCTTATAGGATGAATCGGGTTAATGCAGTTAAGGCCTCAGCATGATGGGTTTGGAGACCTATCAAACATAATAGTGCATCAATCACTTTGAAGAGATATGACTATGTTGATGTAAGAGGAAGATCCAGGTCTGTAATGGCTTGGGTTCCCAAGAAGGTCTAATTTTCTTATTTGCAGGGCAACCCAGAGACAGAATTGGAAGATTCAGTGAGGTTAAATAAGCAGCTGTGAAATTGCAAGATCAATTTGATGATGAAAAGAGAGCAAGAGCAAAGTTGACACAAGAAAATGACAAGTCACAGTACAAGAAGTGTTTAGATACATCCTCCTAGTGAAGATAAAGCTTCTTATCAAGAAACTTGAAGATTCAGAAGATGAACATAAAGTTTAGGGGAGGATTGTTGGGATCAAGAAGCCTTTAATAAAGAAACTTGATGATTAACAAGATGAATATCAAGTTTAGGGGAGGATTGTTGGGAATTAAAGTCTTCATACTTTGTACTGCCAAGCATAATTTATACTAAGTGTTAGAAACTGCCAATACCAATCAGTTAGTACTGCTAGAGTAAACTTAGTACTGCTAGAGCAAAGTTAGTACTGCTAGTACTAACTTAATACTGTTGAAGGACTTAAGACTGCTGGTGAGGACTGAAGAAAATATTTTAAGTAGTTAGTACTGCTAGCACAAAAGTTACTACTGCTAGTGTTAGTTACTACTGTTAGAGCATAAAAGAGTTAATACTGATACCCTTATCAGTTAATGCTACTAGAGTATTTTTAAGCAGATAATGCTGCCAGGGTTATTTCGTGTGTTTGTACTGCCAGATTAAATAAGTTTATACTGCTAGCTTTACGCGATAACGGATAACACACTTTTGGTTCATGTTGAGTTTAATGATCTAGGCTTAGTCTAGGATTAACAACATCAATGAACATAAAATATGTATAGCGGAATTAACATAAGAATAATGATATTGTACCAAGGTTTTACCAAACATTCACCACAGCCCCAATATTATATAATCAAGATAATACGGTTACATCAATGAACTGTAACATGGATCCTACGATTCTTGAGGCTACACCACACATGCTAGCATCTACATCTTCTTGTAGGACGTGTAAACCAACACACACACGTTTTACACCGTTGGTGCACACACACACACTTTTTGGCACACCTAAAACAATATGCCTGGACCTCCTTTTATAGCATAAGGAGTCAAGGTTTACATGGAAACTAATAAAAGACATTAATGATAAAATAAATTAAATATTCATCTTTATCTTCTCATTAATATTCATCTTTATCTTCTTTTTGAACAAATCTTCATTATCTCCTACATCTTGTAGAATCCCACAATGACAACTTTGGTCCTTCTTGTTTCCATCTTGTTTTATTCTTGTTTTGTCTTATCAACTCAAATATAATTCCCAACAATCTTCCCCTAGTTGATAATGACAATACCAAATAAGCACGAACTTCCCCTGAAGTTAATATACGAATGAAAACTTCCCCTTAAGCTATCAAGGATCTATAAGTTGCAAATCATCAAATCTTCTTCCCCCTTTTTGTCAATATCAAATAGGAGACTAAAGTATGCAACTTTGATCTTCACAACTACGAACCAATATTACACTTCTAATCCAAGTATTCTAATGACCCAAATTGCCCTCCATTATGCACCTTAAGAAAAATGAACTTGAGCAGTAGAAACTTACACTAGCAGTAGTAATAATGACTAGCAGTAGTAAAAACCTTCACCTCAATGTAGCTTATAAATGGTTAAACATTTAAACATTAAGCTTCCCCTGAAACCCATATGTTAACCATTTCTTGAATCTTCAATTCTGTAGGCTCTATGTAATGATTACTGATGAAGTAACCCTGATATACCAAACTTGAAACTGAAGTAAAATCCCCTAAATTTGTTACTTAAACTTGCACTATTGTAGATTGAAAAATGGTGTAAAACCAACAAGTACTCTATACCCAAGCCAAAAGTATACGACGTACATCACCTTTTGAATTTATCCACATCGACTTCTTCGTGTGACACTAAGCACTACAACGTAACTTCTTTAAGTGATAGTTAACCAGGTCCTCAACCAACCACCCCTTGACCTCTGAAAACTAGATAAATCAAGTCCCAATCATAAACCGTAAATATTCAAGCAAGTCATTAATCGATAGCAGGAATCTCGATAATGAAATAAATAAACGCCTTCGTGAAACTCACTTCAATCGCAAATAAGAAATACCGAATAAACTCCGTAATCAATTAATCCAATAAATACGAGCCTTTTAAAGTTTAAGAACATTTAAACCAAATCCAAAAACTTCTTTCCTGTGTGTGTAATCCGAGAACCAAAAGTGTGTTATCTGTTATCGCATAAAGCTAGCAGTATAAACTTATTTAATACTGGCAGTACAAACATATGAAATAAGCCTGGCAGCATTAACTGCTTAAAAATACTCTAGCAGCATTAACTGCTAAGGCTAGCAGTATTAACTCTTTTATGCTCTAACAGTAGTAACTAACACTAGCAGTAGTAACTTTTGTGCTAGCAGTACTAACTACTTAGAATATTTTCTTCAGTCTTCACCAGCAGTCCTAAGTCCTTCAGCAGTATTAAGTTAGTACTGGCAGTACTAACTTTGCTCTAGCAGTACTAAGTTTACACTAGCAGTACTAACTGATTAGTACTGGCAGTTTCCAACACTTAGCATATTTCCATGTATCTTGAGTAGTACTAAATTATGCTTGGCAGTACAAAGTATGAAGACTTTAATTCCCAACAAAAATGTTTCCATCCATGTATTAAATTATCTCAAATGAAATATATTTTTTAAGACTTGCTTCAATTATGTATTGCATTATGTTGGACTTAATTTCCGCATATGTTTATTTCATTAAACATTCATTCCAAGGTCATTTGTTTTATTCCCTAAATTCCCAAGTGAAGTTTCATTCCAACCTCAAGGATTAACATCTATCTTATAGATGGAATGATACCTTCAATATGTTACACAACATATGAATTTTAAGGAAAAACATAGTGCTCCCACTTGATGTCAGGTGTACTCAGGAGTTATCTTAATTTAATCAAAAATCATATTGTGATTAAACTTAAGATCTCAGCTCCTAGATGCATGATCTAATCCACACTTGGATTCTTTTATCTTGTATACTTTATAAAGATTATTTTAAACTCATAACCTTTTGATTACACACCGTCCTCGCAAAAGGTAATCATAAAGAAAAGAGTTATAAAACTTAATTGTCATATTACAAATATAGACTCATAACCCTTTTGATTACACATCGTCCTCGCAAGGTAATCATTAAGGAAAGAGTTATGATCCTTAATTCGCCATATGTCAGATTCAAGAAAACCTGTATGACAATTAGTTATCTTTATATAATTAATGCGTGTAGAAAAGAAAGATTTAATCATAGTCAATTGCTTGAGTAAGATTAAAAACTCTTGTCATCAGTCAGGCATTAATATGTATACAATTTTGTCCTTATGAGCCTTTCTTCAAAAGAAACTCATTCTCACCTTTCAGTTTAACTGTTTGGTAAAAGATCAATCAAGCTCACAACATTGATTTGTCTTTTAAGGACTATAATTCATCTTATTAGTTAGCAAGTTTATTTTGACCCTTTAACTTATATTCCTCAGCATTGATATTAAAATATCACTCCATTGATGAGGCATCCTTGCGGATTTATGAATGAGAGTTACATTATACTTTGGTTTGACATTTTCATGTTTTAACCTTAGTATGACATTACCAAGTGAATTCAGAAGGTTATGTATTTTGTTCTTGAATATCTTTAAGATTTTTAGTTGCTCCAACTTACTTTTGTAAGAAGAGATACTTCTCTAAACACTAACTATTTAAGCAACAATAAATTGCTCTTAATTGGGACAACAAAATACATTTTACAGTTCTTATCTCTAGCTTGTTAATAATATGCTTCACAAGATATTAAAAAATTTCAGAACTTTAATCAAGACCTAATGGGATTCATCCCTAATCTATAAATAGATAATGTCTTGAATACCTTCTAGGTTGTAACTATATTGAGTGTATCCATGACACACGCAAATTTCTAACCTTGATAGATTTTGGAGGTAGAGCAATTATAATTATCAGAAATCAATCAATACGAATATATTAGACATACCATGATAGAGTGGTATTCTATGAGTATTGGAATTGTGAGTCTCCATTAGAATTCCTTAGATAACTTAACTCTCTTTGGATCAAATACTTACTAATTGGGTCAAGCCAAATTGAATACAAAGTATTTTAAAACCAAGTGCATGTTATAACGTATATATCTTTGAATAGTACAATAACTCTATGTTCATGTGTTTCAATAAAACAGAATATCTCAAGTATACCTTATGAGTCTTTGAATAATTCAAGGACCTTATGTTAACTCTATGTTCATATGTTTCAAGAAAACAGAGCATGTCAAGTTATACGTTACAAGTCTTCGAATAATTCAAGGACATCATGTTAATGTGTTAACAAGAAGACACATCAATTTTACTACAAACTTTATGTTATTAGTCATTGATTAATTCAAGGACTATATAATTATGTCTTAACATGCAAACATAATTATACTAACTAAAGTAATTATGAACGCAAACTCTTGAGTTCAAATAGTAATTTCAAGTTAATTTCATACTTCATAATTATGATTATATAATTAACCATAATAATTTTGACTAAAAGATATAGTCAATGAGTTGAAGTAGCTATATATTATATCTTGACATTTAAATGTAACTAAGCAACAAACATCGTGTATGTTTAAGTCCTAGTAGATTTATTACCTTTCTTACCTTGCGGTCAAGAGAAACCAATAATCATATTGTTATATGTTGTTCCTTGCACACACTTAAGATTTCTCCCACTTGTGTACGGGACAACATTACCTAAAGTAGACAAACCATATGACAAGCGTTTGATTTGTTTGAACAATATGATAGTGTCATAGATATTACAAGTATATTTCAAACCATAATGTTGAATAAGGAATTGTGGATTATTATTCTATAGATAACGTTTTGGAAAGCAACATCAGAAAGGCAACGTGTTATCTATAAAATAAAATGCAATTTTCCTTAAACTACAGTCGTTCATATTCAAAAAGTAATGAATTATTTCAAAACAAGCTAGAAATAATATGGGTAACTAACAAGTAAATGAATCTTGTAGCTCCCACTGAAATTGACAACCTCAGATGAATGTCATTTCAGTTATAAAATGCAAAGCTCCCACTGGATTTGTCAACATTGTAAGTGTTACATCACCAGTAGATAGCAAATAACGATCTATTTACTTTCCTACTCTCTTAGAATGCCTACAAGTAGCAATGTACTTAGGTATTCAATTGAGTATATGAAGTTTTACTTATGTAGATGAGGGACTAGCCATCATGTATTCATTAACTTAAATATTGAACATGCATTTCCTCCTTAATCTGTATGTCTAACCACAAGGGTGTTTAGCACTATAAGGAAGAAATGAGTCTAAGAAAATACCTAGAAGACCTGCTAGTAATTTTCTTTACTCGTTGCGGCTTAAACTCATACATCGTGACAAGTGCAAGACGTTATTATTTTTGTAGCTATAGACAAAATGTACTCTAGTTACACAAAGTAATATATCTTTCAAAGATTTCAGAACTGAAAAAGGGTAATGAAAGATTGAAAGTGAGTTTAAATATAATTGAGAAAATTCAATTATAACCCTATCTTATTCTTATCAACCAATGAGAAGACATAGGAGTAAGTCTCACTCTTCTTACCAGGAAAAGAGACTATGTTTGTCTTCTTTGAGAAAACAAACATTCGTTTATGAATTATGTTGCAATAACACGATTAACCAGAACATAGAAAGTTCTATTTAGTATTTTCGATAATTAAATTCTTAAAAGAATTAACTACCCAATTAATTACTAATAAGACTAAGATCCAACTTGACCTCCCGCTTATTACAGAAGGTCTGACCAACGTGTAAACAAGTAGGGCAAGAGGTAAGCGGCGTGCGTTAATTGCATTATAAATGCAACTCCTAGTTTTATGAGACACATGACTTTAGTAACTCATATAGTAATGTCTTGTACATGTTTTATCTCATCTCATGCATCGGGTCCGAGGTCTGACCAGGTAACTCGATTTAAGTCGACCAAAAAAGAACGTGTGAAAATTGACAAAGGTCTGACCAATGGAAAAAATTCACCATGGGTTGGAAAGGCCCTCAGGTCTGACCAGAGAGGTCAATCCAAATGCACGTCTTCTTAATTTGGCTGGCATAGACTTAAAATTTCACATAAGGGTATACACATAAATGTGACAAAATCGTGTACAAGAGGCATGCAAAACAACTTGTAGCACAAAGTTAAGAAAAACATTTTGTTAACCTTTTTGGTGTAACATTCCGTATATTCAGGTCATTTACTATTCTATTTAAATTCACTATTTATTTTTTTCTCGTACGCGTTCGCTTTTAATTTTAATCGATACGTTAAATCGCGTAAACTAAAAATCAACAATCAACGTAAACGGTCACCAAACAAATTAAAGTTTACGTCAAACCATCATTATATTATTATTACAAAAGTAATAATTAACTTATTATGTTTTATTTTTTTTGGTTACGTAAAACGTTTACGTTTCGCGATAAATTACGTTTAGACTTTTATACCCAATACATAAAATTAACTCAAATATCTATCCTATATGCTTATATGGCCGGATATAGATGGAAGGATACAAAGAAAATGTCTACAAACACCATTCCTTGTTTTCATGGGATAATCTCCACTTTTAGGAACCAAAGACCAAAGACCAAAGACCAAGGACTTTCCCTAAGACCCTATAAGTGTCCCTTAGACTAGTCTTAGCCTATATAATTCCTTAGCATTGGAAGTAAACACACATATCTCATTTCTTAAGGTGAAAATCAAAACACTCTCTTTTTCTCTGTTCCTAGCCCACGGCTCAAAACCCATAACATACACAATCCATACAAATTATTCTACCACTTATACAAGAATTCATACATCCTTCCTAAGATATACTAAGGTGTTTTCAAGGGTTGGTTAACCATTTGCAAGTGTTAAGCAAGAAAATGGAAGATTAGAGTTTTCATTTGAAAACTAGGGTTTCAAGAGTGCAAGCCTTGGTTTTATATCTAAACAAGGGTTTAGATACTTTGGTTCATCATCATACATCTCCTTAAGGTTACCTAAAACCCTTTATGTCTTTACATTTATCATTTTATGTGTTTATATGTTCTATTTAGCAATATCACCATTAGGATACTTTTAAACATGTAAAACATATTTTTACTTGTGATTATGCTTTTGTACACTTTTTCATATGATATTAGGTTGATAATATCATGATATAATGGGGTTATAAGTATTGTACCATGTTGTTATATGTATAAAAAGTGTATATGCAAAATTAGGGTTTCTAAAGTTTACTTAATAAGTTACAAGTGAAAGTATTGCAATGACTTGTGCTATTGATACTATGGACTCTTGGACACTATATGAACTCTATTATATGTAAGACAAGTATATAATAGGTCTTGGAAAACTTGTGGTAAATAACTAAGTTGAAAAGTACCTAAAACAAGTTATATAATTAAGTATATCTATTGATTTCAAAGGGGTTGTTTTGGTTCGACTTTTTACACAGCCCCAACTTATTTTAAAAAGATAGTACGCCTCATGATGATTCCAAAATGATAAGAAGCTCGAAAAACCAATTTATAACGAAAAAGATACGACGATTTCAAGTTTACGTTAATACCATGTTTTATAAAATAAATTTTATAAAAATTTACTGTTCATCAGGGACTTTTATTTTTGAAAACATCATTAATATGATAGAACTTTTAAAAATGAAGACGTGCTCGAAAGAATCGCTAAAAACGGAGCTATAACGAATAAAATACGGCGTTTACGAGTTTATGATAACTAAAACTATAAAAATAAATATATAACTGTTATGAACAGTAAAAATCACTATTCATCAGAAAAACTCAAATTTTGAAAATGTCAAATTATGATAACTCGTCTTAATACGAAAGTGTGGGCATAAGAAACGCGCGAAACGGATTAGAAACGTGAAAGTTACGTCATTTTTACTAAAGTATACTTATAAACGTCTTTGCTTTATAAATGTGATTTCACTAAAACGATTAGTCGGTGATGTAGCTATATAGAATTATATGTGGTATTAGTTAATCAAAGTGCTATATTACTAGGGAGTTTCATAATGAGGCCTCTTCGGGGTGGCGTATCGACGAGTTGTTGGATTTATAAGTGTCATAGCTCCTCATACGTCACTACATGACCTCTTAATTATGATAGCCCGAACGATAGTACAATTAACTATATAGAATTATGTGTATTACTAGTGCTTAGTACTTATACGGCCTATATTAATTTAGGTTGCATTCCGTCATTGCCATGACGCATTTTATGTTGTATTTGGATTATCAATAACTCGAGGTGAGTTCATAGCCCCCTTTTTACTACTTAATTGTTTTACAAACTCTACGGGGTGAATTACATTGCTTGTTTTACTATTGGACACAAGTGTTTTTCAAAGTGTTTTCAAAGTGTTTACAAAGTGTATGCTATCCAGATTACTGCCTGAATATTATTGCTAAGTTACCTTATTGCCGTGAAGTCCCTATTTATCATGAACCGTTAATTGCTATTGTAGTAAGCGCGAGTGTTGTGGATAGATCTATCGGGACTGACAATCCCCACCTTTCCTTGGGTCACTAGTTTGATCAAGGTGCATTTAACATTGAGAGGTGTTAGGTTGTTGGCAAGCATCCTATATTCTGATTGGGGCACAAATCTAGTTAAGGCTTCGGGGTCATGAGCTTAGTGCAATAATAAACGTTTTGGACTACTGAATGTGTTTCAGAGTCTACTATTACTTCGATCTTGTGGTCCACCCTTTTTACCGATAAACCTATGATTTCACTCAACCTTTGTGTTGACTTTTAGCATGTAATTTCAGGTCCTAGGGTATGAAGATTGGAGGGGAGCCGTGGCGGATATCAATGAAGACGGATTCTGTGTTTTATCTAAAGTCTATGCAACTTTTATTATCTTTAAAAACTTAAGTCATCTTTTGGTATTATGAAGCTTTTGTTTAATTAAATATGTACTTGAAATGTTTATGACTTTTAAAACATATGGGACCTAATGTATGAACTCTGATATTTTGCTATGGCATCGAATGAAATCTTATCTTAAAACGTCCATTTAAGGTCGTTTCCTATATCTTGATTGTTGTACTTTGACGTAGCACCCCATTGTTACCATTCCGCTGCTACCTGATTTTGGGGGTGTTACAGATGGTACCAGAGCCAAGGTTATAGGGAACTGGGTCATTTTCAAAACCTAGTCTATAACCACAAAGTTTAAAGGTTTTCTTTTCTTTCATTTTTAAATACAGAATCCTTCATCGCTATCTTCTAGAAGTTGTCATAATGGGGTGAGTCGGTACTTTCCAATTGACTAAGGATGTATTTTATGTTAAAAACCCCTTTTGTAACATTAGTATTTATATTGGTCATAAGTAGAATTACAAATTGATCAACCCTATATTGTACTCCTACATGCGTCCGAAGACACAAGTAATTCCAATAATTCCCTCATATGCCGAAGCATGTAGTGGGGCGGGAGAAGATTAAAGATCAATTTAACCCTATATTGAGCATATAAAAACTAAAATTACACAAGAAATCAAATTTCATAGTGTTAATGTTCGTATTAAATTTGTCCAAAAACCCCCGTTTCGCAAATAACACATAACTGGTCACAAGGAGTATGCTTACGTGTGTAATACTAGACATGTTCAATCCAAATTTCTCTATAAGTATTTAGCCCGTTTTAGAGTTTCATAAAGTCTATTTGCAAATATTGAGCATCACATGGCATATCACATATAAGCAATTAAAACAGATAAAAAATTGGAGTAGAAGTGAAGACAGACTCTTATATTGAAAGCAGTAAATCATATAATGCCTTGAGTTCTCAAAAGAGTCTTCCCCAATCGGAGAACCAAAAGACTCTCACTAGGTTTTCTGCTAAAGTGCCTAGATCGCCACATCCATCATATAACATGATTGTGTGAGTCTTAAGGCCGAGATATAACAAGAATAGAATAACATGGCAGCTTAATTCTAGGTGTTTATTCATTATTTATGGTAAGTATTGCATATAATTGCCATAATTTTCTAATAAAACATTAAATAAACAAGATTTCATGCAGCACTAGCGTGTTTAATTATGTGTGTAACCCATAAAACACCAAACGAGTTAGCTCTGATACCACTGTTGGGATTTAAGAACTATGTTAACCATTAACACTACGAGTACGCAGTGGATATGGATCAAGTAAGGTGTATATGATTAACCACACAATAAATAAATAAAAGAAACATAGGAAACTAACCCTTGAAGTCAACATCAAATGTAATGAGACAAAGTGACTAAGATGTCACCTCTACGAGTGCTCACACAAACACGTCTAACGAATGCGCCCGGATGCTAGTCCAACTTCACGTATTACCCAAACAACACTTGTATACCAAACACCCCTATGTGTTTCTAATTGTTGTCATGCCTTGACAACTGGTAAACCAAACCCTTGGACTTGCTGAGAACCTTGTGGGATCAAATCATACTTGAAAAACCCTTAAAAGGATTACCGAAATTGAGCAGAACCGAAAATCAAAGAACCCTAATTAGGGTTTTGGTTATTTGCCTGATTTAATGGAGAAGGAGGAGAAGGATATGATTTTGGAGTGTTTGAGGCTTGTTTTTTCTCTTGTAAATGAGCTAAGGGGTAGGGTATTTATAGCCTCTAAACCCCCCCCTCTCATGATAAGAAAAAACCTGTATCTTTAAGCCTCATTATGACTCATAACTCCTCATCATCAAGTCTCATTATCACTTATAAACTCTCTTCCATTAAGTCTCATATCACCATAATTCCTCATCATAAGCGGTACAGATCCATAAACACAATAGGCCTAGTCAAGTTTTTTTTTTCTTTTTGGTTTACATTAGAAACATTCGTGAAGTTAAAACGCACTCTAAGTGTTTAACGTGTATGCCCCCAATAGGCTCACACATTTCTAGTTGTATTAGAGCTAGTCCAACTCACATAATCCAACAGCTTATATTGAGGATGCTGATGATTAAAGGTTTTGAACGAATTGTTGATACTGATTATTAAAGCTTACTGGGTTATGCTTAAATATTGATTATAATTGTAACACCCCAAAAATGGGCCGCAGTTGAATATGGGTCTGAGAGTGTTACTTCATAGATCAACAGTACAAGATATGAGAACGACCTCTAAATGAGTCATTTAAAATTGATACATTGGATTAAATAAAATTGTTTGTTTCAATAGCCTAAAGCTTAAATTGTTCATCCATGAAAAGTAAAGTTTTTAAAACATAACAGATATTCCCAAAATGTAATGCACCCAAATCTTTATAGTAATGACTCTAAAATGATGACCGCCAATGTATCCTTGTTTCTCGTGCCTTTTGACCTGAGAAGAACATGCTTTAAAACGTCAACATAAAGTTGGTGAATTCACAGGTTTAGATAAATGTATAAAGTAGGACGGCAAGATTTTCAATGCAAGACATGTAACACATACAATATCTTAAAAGTAATTCCAAAATGCACTAAGCTTATGACACTGAAGCTCGACATCTATGTATGCAATTTAATGCAATTAAGGGCCCGTGTAGATGTTCAAACCCGCAACATCCAAATTGTTCCGACATGTATACATTCATGTTTCGGACCTCCGAACCTAGTGAGAGCTACTCACCCGAACGGGGATGTCAATCTCAAATAGATCTATTCATAACATTCGCGCTCGCTAACTTGCAATTGACAGTTCATGATAGTGGGCAATAGTGGGTTTAGCTACTTAGGCCAACTCGTAACTTGTTTAAAAGAATACTTGCGTCCAAACGTAAAACAATGCATGTTTCTCACCCCAAAGTTGTAAAACAATTTAATTGTATAAAAGCAGGGCTATGAACTCACCGTAAGTGAATTATTGATTATCTAAATCTAATAAGTGAATCGTCTCGGCAATCCGAATGCAACCTAATTAATTATAGGCCGTATGAGTACAATTTACTTTATATGAATAAGACATCACATGTTATATAGTTACACCACCACCTAATAGTTTTGATTAAATTATAGAAGTTGAAATAAAAATAAAGTGTACTTTGTTAAATAAAAGTATATGTATTTGTACCCGTAAAGAAAAATATTATTTTTATTTACTAATGCATTATTTGTTAAAAATATATGATTTAATATTTTTATTGATTACATAATGGTATTATATTATTAATTTAATTGTTTTATAAAATTATGTATAAAAGTAAAAGTAATACACAAGGTTATATAAACCTCATATCTTTCTCGTTTTAATTCTGTTTTAAGTGTTTCTTATGTCCACGGTTTCGTATTAAGAAAATCTATCAAAATATTATATTTATAAAAATTAACCTTCTGATGAACAGTAATATTTACTGTTCATAACAGTTTACAAGAACTATTTTTATGGAATTAATTATATGTAACTTGTAAAAAGCATAACTTGTTCAATTTAATTCCGTTTCTCAAGTTTCTTACGCCCTTGGATTCGTCATGAAGAGTACTATGTTCATAAAATATTTATTTTTATAGATCAGATCTGAAACAGTAGGCATTTGTATAAAATTAATTTTATACGTTTAATTAACGTAAACTTGTAAATGTCATATCTTCCTCGTTAGAGATGCAAATGTAAAACCGGTACAAAAACCGTAACCGGTTTTTTAAAAAACCAGTTTTTTTTAACCGGTTCGGTTAAATATAACCGAACCGGTTAGACCGGTTTTCGGTTTTTTTCCGATACCGGTTTTAAAACCGGTCCTTATATGCTTACGATCCTTGTAACGAGTACTATTTTAATAAAATATAAAGTGTATAAGTTATATGTCGAATTCAAACAGTATGTTATAAAATTTAATTAGAGTTTTGTGATTAATAAAACAAGTTTTATAATTTCTTTTATTTAGAACTTTGCATCATTCTTTCACCAAGTGTTATACCATATTGCTCACATATATTAAGTCCTATAAATGTCCACAATACTTGTCCAAGTGAAATCCATGTCCTTGTGATCTTTTATACATCAACTTGTAAATAAACCTTCAACACTAATTAAATTTGTAAACTATCCATGTAATTTATTTAGTGACTATACTAAGTATGTACCTTTATTTTTAACATTAATTCACATATCACATTAAATCTCGGAATTATTTAAGCTTCAAAATACTTCATATATCATAAAAATAAATCTAGGTGGTGTTTAACATATATAACAAGCATGTACACATAAGATAATGGATGAATGGAAATGAAATACTTTAAATAAAACGTATGGAGGAAGATGGAGTATGTAGTGAACCAAGATAAAAAATCTTTGTATGCGGATTCTCCAATCAAAACCCTAATCAAAAAAACTTAAATATGTTTCTTGAATTAATTCCTTGTTAAACCAAAATTCCTATCTTGAATACCTCTGAGGTGTCTTAGATATACTTAGAATGAACCTTAGTGTGCTTGGAATGCTTTAGAAATCAAACAATTATGAAACCCTAGCTCACTATTTTGAGCTGTGGGTTTTGGGTTATGGATGGGAGGGAATTTTGTGCTTGGAGAGTTATTTAGTGTATGTAAATGAATACTAGATGCTTGGCTTTCTTTATATAGTGTGTAAGAAACCCTAAGCAACCTTAAAATGAAACCATGGGGTGAGGTGGTTTAATGGTATAAATGCAAAGGACGCTCTCCTCTCCTTAGGCAAGCTCACAGCTCAAAGGATGGGGGAGGTACATTGACAAGCCATTTTATGGATAAATGTATAAAGAGTGTATTGTGTAGGCTTATCACATGTAAAGGTAAGTGTTTAATGAGTTAAAGGATTTAATTCATGTGTATAAACCCATATCCAGCCTAAAGGAGTTATAACATGATAAAATGGGGAATTAAATTTTTGATGCTAATGGTTTTAAAAGTGGGTATTTGTTTCAGTATAGGTGGGTATTGGTGTTTCCGTGAATGCCTAATATAATTTATTGGAAACGTAAAGCGTTTTAGTTAATCATTAAAAAATAAATTATGAAATGTTATAAATTATACTCCTTTGGAATCATATAAACTTGCCTTGATGTTAAACTTTTTAACTTGTTGGTGCATTTGTTTACGTTGAATGTTGATTTTTAGTTTACGCGATTTAACTATTAAGATTAATAATAAAAGCGAACGCGGTAAAACTCTAAAAATAAATATTGATAATAATTGAGTCGGGAAATGACCTAAAATAACGAATTGTTACAGTCTTCCCCTGTTAATGGAGCCTTGTCCGCAAGGCTCAAGATGCGGCACTTGTCGAGGGTGCGGCTTTTGTGAAAAAGGTGCGGGTACTTCTCCTGGAACTGATCTTCACGTTCCCATGTGAACTTAGACCTCTCCTGGAGTTCCATAAAACTTTGATGATGGGGATACGGCTTCTCTTTAACCATTTGACTTCACGATCCATAATTTCCACTGGTTCTTCAACGAAGCAGAGTTTTTCATCAATGTGTATTTCATCTAACGGAACTACCAATGGCTCGTCGGATAAACACTACTTTAGATTGGATACATGAAACGTGCTATGAACCCTGCTTAACTGTTGAGGTATTTCGAGTCTATAAGCAACGGTTTCCACTTTGGCTTGAAAGGTCCAATATACCTCGGGTTCAACTTCCCTCGTTTGCCAAAACGTACGACCCCTTTCCAAGGTGAAACCTTTAACATAACTCGGTCCACCAACTTGAAATTCTAAAGGCTTACGCTCTACATCGGCGTAACTCTTTTGGCGATCACGTGCGGCTTGAATTCTTTGCTTGATTTGGACAATCTTCTCGGTTGTCATCATGCAATAAGCTCTGGACAGTTGAGTCTGAGCGTCTTCCAGTCCTAGCCCCTCTATTAACAGCCCCCCCCGATCGACCTCGACATTTCCAGCAATAAAGTGCTCGAATGGGGAGCTTTTTAATATAGCATGATACCTATTATAGTACGAGAATTTGAATAAGCGGCAAGTGTCGCTTTCCCAACCAATTCCCAAAATCTATCACGACAAGCGCGTTAACTTGTCTTCAAAGAGTTTGGAATGTTCTTTCGCTTTGTCCGTCGGTCTTCGGATGGTATGTCGTACTCATATCCAGCCAAGTACCCATAGCCTTCTGAAATGACTTCCAAATAATTTGGACGTAAACCGAGGGTCACGGTCACAAATGATTGAGACTGGATTCCTATTGTCTCGTGACTACGTCCTTCACAGTACAATATGCTTAGTTTGTCCATAGGGTCAGTTTCCCTCATTGTAAAAAGTGTGCAGACTTGGTGAGTCGGTCTACAATTACCCATATGGTATCGTTTCCACTTTGCGTCCTTAGGAGCTTGGTGACAAAATCCATAGTAATATTGTCCCACTTCCATTGAGGAATCTCTCGTTGTACCAATAAGCCAGATGGTTTTTGGTGTTCAGCCTTGACTCTTAAACACGTCAAACACTTGCTAACGTAGGTGGCAACATCTGCTTTCATGTTAGGCCACCATTATAATTGCTTCATGTCTTGGTACATTTTATCAGAAACCCCCCCACCCCGGGTGAACAGAGTATTTTGACTTTGTGGACCTCATGCATAACTAGAGTTCTTAGGTCCCCATTAGCATTGGCAAACAACTCCGTTATTTAAAACACAGTGTTCCGTCTGCACGCGGGTTCCAATTTATCCTTCCCCCACCCCCATAGGCTGTGCTGGGTCCTTTGAATTTTTCCAATAGCATACCTCCCCATTTAGACTTGAGGTTTCCGGTTTTCTTGTGTTTTTTTTTCTCCTTTTTTTTATTACCTCAGTTGGAGCCTCCAAATCTTCGTGGGAAGATCCAAACAAAACCAATAGTCATGGACTAAGGCTTCGAACCCGCAGGGGCTCTCGTTTTTCCTGCATAAGGCCTCAGCTATGGACACTTCGCTTTCCCCGGGTGATAACGAATTTCACAATCGTAGTCACTGAGCAATTCTAACCAATGGCGTTGTCTCATGTTCAATTCCTTTTGATCAAGAATGTGTTGTAAACTTTTATGGTCGGTGAACACGGTACATTGCGTACGTACAGATAATGCTCCTAATATTCAGATGCGAACACTAATGCGTCTAACTCCAAACATGAGTGGTATAATTCTTCTCATGAATGTTCCAGCTGTCGTGATGCATAAAACAATTACCTTTTCTCTTTGCATTTAGCAAAAACACCAACCCTTTGATCGACAAGATCATAGTAAACGATAAAGTTTTCACTTCCTTCGGGTAAAGCCAGAATTAGTGAAAACATAACTTCTGCTTTTATCAATTGAAATGTGCCTTGCTTTGTCACCCCTATCAGACTTGACCTTCTTTTGAGTAAGCTTGGTCATTGGGGCTTGGCGATCTTCGAGAATCCTTTAATGAATCTTCGGTAGAAACCGGCAAGGCCTAAAAATTAACAAATCTCCGTTGCAGTCTTAGGAGACTCCCAATCTTTGACAGATTCAATCTTGGCGGGATCCACGTGAATGCCCTGGCTGTCAATCACGTGACCAAGGAACTGTACTTTAGGAATCCAAAATTCACATTTAGAGAATATGGCATACAACTGCTCCTTCTTAAGCAACTCCAAGATTAACTTGAGGTGTTCTTCATGCTCTTGCTTGTTCTTTGAGTATATCAGAATATCATCAATAAAGACAATCACGAATTTATCCAAATATGGTTTGCCACACGGGTTTGAGATCCATACACACAGCAAGTGCGTTGTCAGAACCCTAAATGGATAACTTGATAATTCATAATATTTCCATATCGTGTTACTGAACGCGGGTCTTTGGAATATCTTTTTCACGAACCCTTATTGATGATGATAACCCAGGATCTCAGGGTCGAATCTTCGGTAGACACTCGACCCTTGTAGTTGATCGAATAAATCATCAATCCTTAGAAGCGGATAACGGTTCTTCACTGTCAGCTTATTCAATTCTTGGTAATCAATGCACATCCGGATGATCCATCCTTTTTCTTGACAAACAAGACGGAGGCTCCTAAGTAGAGGAACTGGGTCTTATAAAGCCTTTGTCAAAAATTTCTTTTAAGTTGGTCGACAATTTTCTTCTCATATCTGTTGAGCTATCGATAAAGGTGCTCGTGCCACAGGTACCCAGCACCAGGCATCAATAAATACGATTTTGAAAATTCTACTTGGCGGGTTGGTGGAATACCCGACAAATCCTCAGGAAAAACTTCAGGAAAGTCTTGAACTATTGGTACGTCTTCAAGTCGCTTCTCTTTCGACTTGCCTTCATCCTTCTTCGTGGTAACATGTGCCAAAAAGATAGGACATCCCTTCAGAAAATACTTTTGTGTTTTGGTGCACGAGATGATGTTTATCGAGGATCGTGGCCGTTGTTGATTCCGTACACCCATGAAAAATTAAAATTTCGTCTCCGCCAAGGGAAAAACTACAAACGAGTTTTTTCTATCAAAGAATGATTACGTCCGTGATACTTTAGCTAACCAGTCCATACCGATAATGACGTCAAAACTACCCATCTCTACAGGCATCAAGTCGACGTTGAATGGATGATTTAGAAAATTCAAAGTACAACTCCGTATAAGTTTATTAACCTAAATTAATTCTACGATTGATAACTCACTTCATTTCCATGGCCTTGTGTATTTGGATGATATCAAATCAAAGAACCTAAATGCGGGTTATAGGTAACTTCATTATCGGCACCAGTATCAAATAAAATCGAAGCATAACGGTTATTTAGGAGGAACGTACCCGTGACAACATTAGAGTTCGGGTTTGTTCCTAACAGAGACCTCAAATAAGCTCTTGTTCAGCATTCCCATTCCTGCCCGATTTTCCTTTATTTCCTTTCTTCAGCTTTGGGCCAGTACTCCTAAAGTGACCTTGAACTACACACTCAAACCAAGTGATTGCCTATTGGATTTTGCCCTTGGGCTCTCTGGTTGTTGTGTTGTGTTGGTTATTGTTAGCAAGCAGGTCAGGCCTTTTACAGTACGGGCCGATGGGCTTAAATTTTTGCAGTAGTGCACTTTTGAGTACATGGCCCATCGTGGTGATAATTGCACTTGGTACATAGAGGTTTGGTTCCTCCATAAGGCTTCTTATCTCCAGGCCCAGCAGTGTAAGCCCATGCCACATTATTCCTTTTGAATGGCTGCTGTTGGTTTTGGTTGTTTCTTGAAGTATCTTCAAATTTCCTTTTGTTCTCTGCTTGACGTTCAGCCACAGTGAGCATCTTTTTATCCATCATTTCAGTAGCAAACTCAATTGCCTCTTGCATTGACTGAGGCTTTGACGCCTTAACACTGCCATGAATCATGTTGGGAAGGCCACCGACGTACCTTTCCACTTTAGCTTATTCCTCGGGGAACATTCTATCACACATCAGTGCCAACTCTTGGAATCGTTGGTTGTAAGTCAACAAATCAGTGCCTCTTACCTTTAAGTTCCAATACTCAGATTCCAGCTTTTTGATCTCGCCCTTTGAGGCAGTAAATATTTATTTGTATCATCCTTTCAAAGGTCCATGGCATCTGCATATGCAAACTCCTGTCTGGGCGGCCAATACGTAGAGTTCCACCACGTTAAGGCACTTATTGAAGTGTTCAAGATGCTATAGTTTTAACCTGACTTATGATGGCACAGTTGCTGATACAGAAACAGTATTCATCTTTCCCACCAATTGGGTCAGCGCCAACGACTCCTTCAGTGCTTTGAAATTTCATAGGCTGACCACTTTAGAAATCAGTGGTAAGTGGCATTCTCGTCTCTTATGGGAGGGTTTTTTTCAGGCACTTGCTTCTCTGCCGCGGTTCCTGAACCATGGCTGTTATCGCCATTTCTGTTCATGTTGCATTCTGTTTGCTTAAGCAGCAAAACGTCTAGATCAATTAAAGCCTAAAGTTGAGCATCAGTGACAGTTGTGGTAGGAGTGGTTGTGGCGGCGTGTATTGCCCTTGTGGTTCTTCTTTTTGGTGGCATTTTCTTCAAAATCACAAGAAATATAATACACGTCAGATTTCATACAATCATAAACGCACCCATGACATTATGATAATAAATAAAATGAGATCCACAACCATAGGAAAAAAAGAAAAAAAAAACAACTGAAGGTGAATCAACAATGTAATAAATAATCAAACATCCATATCATACAGCATCGATAATTCATACTGATGGCCCTGGTTAGAACAGGTCAGTTACAATGAGATACAAAATGACAACTATGAGAACAAAGGCTGGGGTGTTAGCTTGGGGATCACCCATAATACTCTACACGCCATACAATATAGCTATAAAAGATAAACAAAAGTCCTACAGCTATTAGCTGGAGTAACCAATAAAACTTTAATAGGGCTATATAAGGATAGCTACAAAATTATTACATGACTAACAGCTGCTGCCAGCCTCCGCTGGCCCATCCTGAGGCTCTGGATCTCTAGCCTCTAGTGTCTCGATACGTCCAAGTGCTGTAGTCAACTGAGTCTGAAGTGATGTGGTCTAAGCAATCAATGTGGAAACCTATGCCTCCAGTGTCCTAACATGTGCCTTTATTGGTGCATCCTCTTCCTTCAAAAACGTCCATGCTATACGAGCATATACCGGCCTCTCTATCCAAAAGCCAAATTTGTGTGGCGGTAATTGGCACTATCCCTGAACAGTGTGTTGATCGGGGCTCTCAGATAAGCTCAGGTCATCTTTTTTTTTATATATGCCTCCTCGAATCGCACCTAAAAACTCCTCAGTCCTCTGCCTAACAATAGTATCAAGCTCTGTCGCTCTCTGGTCAACCCCCTCCAAGGTGGTCGGTGCTACCTCCAGCATAGCCTCTACAATATCATCCCAAGTGTCGGCCTCCAGAGCATGCCCTGGCTGTCTCGCAGCACCAGCTGTTGAACTCTCCCCGAATTAGAATACGGGGCTGGAGTACGAAAAGCACGCTCTCTTCCGAGGGCGGCTTCTCGCCTCAGGATTATCAGTCCTATGAGAAGTAGTTGGTAGTGACAAGGGTTGGTGATGCATTCCATCAAAATCCCAGTGACCCTATAGCCCAATGGTGCCCCTGCATTAGTGGGGCTAGTAGTGAGTGGTGATGGTAGAGGTAATGGTGGAGATGCTACAGGTAGTGGTGGTGTAGGTGCGGCGGCATACTCAGCAATGCGTGCCTCCATGGATGGTGACATAGGTGGCTCAAGTCTGACATTCTTTTGTGCCCTACGGAGACGTGTCTGGGCAAAAGGGACCCTAATCTGAGGTGATCTAGGTGTAGGTGCAGACTCATCAGTCTCAAATGCCTCTGTATCCCCAGCTGAGGGAACAGGGTCAACAACAGGTATAACAGAAGAGTCGGCCAGAGCTAGGTGCTCCTACTCCTCTTCGTCATCGCCCTCGTCCTCAAAGGGCTCCTCATCCTCATCATTAGTATCATCATCATCATCATCATCATCATCGGAGGGCTTATCATCACCATCCCCTCCATCAGCAGGATAATTTGCATGCTCCTCCTCGGAGTCCTCCTCAGGATCCTCCTCCGGATTGGAGTTAGTCACATAGCCCGGTGTTTAGGGCTACGGGTGAGGCATCATCGGGTAGAGGCTGATCCTCCATAGGTGCCTCATCATCAGATGGTGCTAAGTACTCGGGGTACTCAGGCTCAGGTACATATGGCAAATAAACAGGTGAGGGTGGGTGCTCAGGACCCGGCACGTAATCGGGGGATGGTGGGTGCTCATGGTCTTAGGCACGTAGTCAGCCAGGAGACGTGGAGCTACCGGGCTCATGGGGGAGTCCATCGTAACCATATACGATGACTCGTAGAGAACCTACATCAGATATCTCCTCATCAGCTCCCCAAAAGACTTTCCCGGGCTCGAAATCAGTGTAAACAGATGTGTAGGTCACCGCGGATGATGCAGAAGACATGTCTGCAAAAACAATAAAATAAACTAATATAAGTATATTATATGAGGTCAATATAGTAGATACGTAGTATAGTATAAACAATATATAGATTCATGAAAAGAATCTAGCCTAACCAACTAATGCAACTCAATAGATATGTATGTCTGGTATTGTGCTTAATTAACATACCATTTCTATCAAAAAACGGACTTAACATGACTAAAAAACGTACCAAAAATACATTGTATTTGTATGTTTTGCATTTGTATTGTGCAGGAAACGGATATTCAAGAAAAGGACAAGAGAAAGCCAAAATAAAAAACGACCAAACCAAGCACGGGATGGAAAAGACAAAGTCAAATCGAAGCCAAAGTCAGTCAAAGTCAGAAAGTCAACCCAGAAAAAGTCAAAAGTCAACCAAGTGAAGAAAATACAACTTGAGGGACTAAAATTGCCAAACCTCAAGTTTGTATTAAGAATCACCATAGACAAGGACTAAAAATGGAAATTGGGGGGAAGTATAACTTGAGGGCGCAAAGGTTGCCTAAACCTACACAAAAACCATTTTTTTCGCTAAACAGAAACCCGTAGAAAACAACTCAGGGTGTCTCCCACCTTTTACCTTGCAACCATACAACCCATTGGGTAAGAACATTTCCCCCTCCTCCACTATCTCCCCCAGCTTTATAATTGCCATGTTGGCAATCCTTCACCACTTTCCAAGCTTTTTCGATGGCTGTGATTGACTCTAAAGAGCACAAAAGAAATTGAAGATTGAGATTTGTTTTAGATCACCTCACAAACAAGCACACTTGGTTTTTGTTCTTACAAAGAAACAGAAGACAAGGAAGAGAAGGAAGACCAAGAAACCAGACCTTAGTTCGTTTTAGTATAAATAGGGCCATTGTAACCCAAGAAAAAGAGTCGTTTTATTTTTTATCTAGTTTTTAGTTAAATTTCAGCTTATTTTTATGCAATTTTATTTTTCCAAGTCTATGTACCTTACTTTCGGTCTTATGCCAAAATTTGGAGTTGTTAAGTCAACTTCTCTGTTTCTTCTGTATTTCCTTTGTTAAAAAGCTTTTTTTAATATGTTTTTAAGGCATATAAAATCATTATAAGTCATTTGTTTAACGCTCAGATACTAAGAATTTAAGTAAGTCACAAAAACAGTCACACACTCATTATTCCACTGTTATGGTATGATAAGCCAGTTTGGATGGGGCTTATGGACTCTACTAGCTTGTTTTATAAAAGCTAGAGCTTGTGACTCTTTGTTCTAGCCAATGTTTAAGTAAGGGTGTTGTAAGTTTCTCTTTTTACTTATTTTTTTCTTATTTACTGTTGAACTGCTATATCGTGTTTTTTGTTATTTATAGTGCTTATTTATGCTTTATCATGGATGTTTAGTGTCTTATCTGGCTTAGTTGTTATTTTAAATGTTTGTGTCCACTTTCTTAGTTAGTACTGGTTAGTATGTTTAGTTAATACATGTTAGATTGATTTTAGTTAATTTAAGTGCTGTTTTCATGGATTGATGTTCTGCTTATAAGTGTCTTATTTTGTTATTTGATAATCTGTTTTTAACAATTTAGGACCAAATCAGTTTAAAACAAAAAGAAAAATGATTTTTGAAAACTTTAAGGACTGTTTGGAACAAGCAGTACTAACCCATAGTTAGTAATGCTAGTTCTCTTTTGGGATTTTCAAATAGCGAGTTACTAATCTCTAAGCTAGCAGTACTAACTCCAAGTTAGTACTGTTAGTTAAAACTGTTAGTACTGTTAGTTCATTTTAGCTTATCAGCTTATTATTTTGCTTATTTAAGATTTGCTTAGCTTTTTAGAGTAGATTAAAGCCATTTTCCTTTACTGTCTTTAGTAGAGCTTCTTTAGCTTATTCGCTTTTTCAAAGCAATTTTTATAGTTTATCAGTTTATAGCTTTTTAGCTTATTTGCCATTTTAGTTTATTCTAGTTGCTTATTCTTATGCCCAAGTGCTTATTAGGGTTAGTTAAATATCTGTTTTAGCTTATTTGCTTATTTCTTGTTTCATTGTGTTTTTGTGTTAAAATAGCAGTTACTAACTAAAAGTAGAGCAGTACTACACTCCAGTTACGAACTAGTAGTACTGCTGAGTTTCTCATGCTTAACTTAGTTTAATTGCTTGCTGAATTTGCTTATTTAGAGTTAGTCTAGCTTATTTGGTTTGTCTTAAGTTTATTTGAGCTTATTTGTGTCTTAGTATAAAAGTTTTTAGTGTTTTTACCATTCCTAGCCTTTATGCATGCTCTAGCTTATTTTCCTTGCTTATCTTTTCGTGCATTTGCTTATTAGGTTTAGTGAACAATCATATCCTTGTCATATTCAAACATCGATTATCAATTCGTCATTCGATTTTCCATTCTAGCCTCGTTGGGACATAACGACCCGGAAACACTCTATACTACTTCGTTTCATTGATTTTGTGGATCCTGATCAATGTTATATATTTATATTTATGTATATTTATTTATATATAAAAAGGGGTAAGAATACGCGAGTCATGTCACGGAAAAAAAAAACTTTTGTTATGACGCTAATGTTGAAAATGGTTATTAGTCCAAGTAAAAAATATTTTGACCTAGGTTCTCTATAAATGGCTCTACAATTCTGTTAACACCCTAAAATGGGTCGCAACAAAATATGGGTCTGAGAGTGTTACTTCATAGATCAACAACACAAGATATGAGAACGACCTCTATATGAGTCGTTTAAAATGATACATTGAATTAAATAAACTTGTTTGTTACAAAAGCTCGAAGCTTAAATAGTTCATCCATGAAAATGTAAAGATTTTAACACATAACAGAATAATCCCAAAATGTAATGCATTTAAATCTTCTGCAAAGTGGTTTCCAAAATGTTGACCCCCAATGTATCTTTGTTCTTGTACCTTATTGACCTGAGAAAAACATGCTTTAAAACGTCAACATAAAGTTGGTGAATTCACAGGTTTGGTAAATGTATAAAGTAGGACCGCAAGATTTCTAAATGTATGATAAGCAACAAATACAGTATCACAAAAGTAATTACGAAGTGCACTAAGCTCATGACACCGAAGCTCGACATCTATTATGCAATTTAATGCAAACGAGGGCCCGTGTAGATGTTCAAACCCGCAACATCCAAATTGTTCCGACATGTATACATTCGTTGTTTCAGTACATTCGAAACTGGTGAGTGTTACTCACCTGAACGGGGATGTCAATCTCAAATAGATCTATTCATAACATTCGCGCTCGCTAACTAGCAATTGACAGTTTATGATAATGGGCAATAGTGAGTTTAGCTACTTAGGTCAACTCGTAACTTGTTTAAAATAGTACTTGCGTCCAAACGTAAAAACAATGCATGTTTATCACCCCAAAGTTGTAAAACAATTTAATAGAAATAAAGCGGGGCTATGAACTCATACCGTAACGTGGTATTGGTTTGATTATACTTCACATCAAATTAAGTAAATTGTCTCGGTAAATCGAATGCACCTATTTAAGTGTAGGTCGTAATGAGTATAATGTATTCTTTATATAATTAAATAAAAATATCACATGTTATATAGTTACACCACCACCTAATAGCTTTTTATTAAATTATAAAAGTTGAAATAATAATTAAAGTGTACTTTGTTAAATAAAAGTATGTGTACTTGTACCCGTAAAGAAAAATATTATTTTTATTTACTAATGTTTCATTGTTAAAAATATATGAGTTAATATTTTTATTGATTACATAATGATATTATATTATTAATTTACTTGTTTTATAAAATAATGTATAAAAGTAAAAATAGTGCACAAGGTTTTATAAACCTCGTATCTTTATCGTTTCAACTTCGTTTTAAGTGTTTCTTATGTCCACGGTTTCGTATTAAGAACAATATATCATAATAGTATAGTTATTATATGGTAACTATATTGTTATGAACCGGTAACTGTAGGTTAAAGTTTATAAAAATACTTTTTATAACTTTAATTATTGAAATCGTATTTTAATTGTATCTCGATCGTTTTAATTCAGTTTTTAGTGATTCCAATGCCCACGTCTTCGTAATTAAAAAGTATATTTAAGAAAATTAATCCTCAACGGTACATTGCCGTGTACAGTAACATGTTTTTATAAATTTACTTTTATAAAACTACTTTTTAACTTAAACTTGGAAATAACGTATCACCTTCATTTTAAATCCGTTTTTCGAGTTTCTTACATGTTTGGATTCCTTATGAAAAGTAATATATTTATAAAATATTTATTTATATATATCAGATCTGTAACAGTAGGCAAAAACCGGTTTTTTAAAAACCGGTTTTCTAATAACCGAAAACCGGTTTTAACTGATTTTTTTGCATCTCTATTCCTCGTTATAAATCCGTTTTTCAAGTTCTTTATATGCTTACGATCTTTGTAATGAGTACTATTTTAATAAAATATAAAATTTATAAGTTATATGTCGAATTCCAACAGTAGGTTATAAAAATTAATTAGGTTTTTATGATTAATAAAACAAGTTTTATAATTCCTTTTATTTAAAAACTTTGCACCATTCTTTTACCAAGTTTTATACCATATATCTTACATATAATAAGTCCTCTAAAAGTCCATAACACTTGTCTAAATGGAATCCGTGTCCTTGTGATCTTTTACACATCAACTTGTAAATAAACCTTCAACGCCATTTAATTTGTAAATCATTCATATAAATTATTTAACACTTATACCAAGCATGTACCTTTATTTCAAGTATTATTTTACTACATACAACATAAAGTTTGAATTTAATAAGCTCCAAAATACCTCATATATCACAAAAATAAATCTAGGTGGTGTTTAACATATATAACAAGTATGTACACATAAGATAATGAATGAATGGAAATGAAATACTTAAATTAGACCTTATAGGAGATGAGTAGGAAGATGAACACAAGATAAAAACCCTAACCAAGCTTCCAAAATCAAAACCCTAAATATGTTTTCTTGATTAATCCTTGTTAAACCCAAATCCAAGCTTGAAATAACCTTGAGTAACCTTAGATGATCTTAGAATGAACACTAAAATGCTTGGAATACTTGTAGAATAAAAATTATATGCAACCCTAATTAGATTAGAGTGATCCGTAGGTTTTGATGAATATGGAGAGAGTTTGCTTGTTAAATTTCTAGTGGATGAGAGTGTAGGTGATTAATTATCTATGACTTACTATATATGGGAAGAGATCATGTAGAAAACCCCCATAAGGCTCATGGTTTATACAAGTGGTAATATGGTTTAGGGTACACAAGCCAAGACTTCTCCTCCTCCATATACACATACACGGTTGAGAATGGGTGGGAGGGTACTAGTGACAAGTCAATTACTAGAAGTATGGGTCTTAGGGTACACTTTGTGTAAGATACAACTAAAAAAGTGAAACTTAGTGGGGATTTAATTGATTTATTTGTGTGTATGATGCTATATGTGGCCATGAGGTGATATTAAGTGAAAAATGAGTTAAATTTTGGGTATTGGGTATAATAGTGGGTATTTGTTTGAGTATAAATAGGTATAGGTACTTCCGGGTATGCCTAAATGTAATTTATTGCGAAACGTAAGCGTTTTACGTAACCAATAAAAATAAATTATGAAAAGTTATAAATCATACTCTTAATAATCATATACCACTTACTTGATGTAAACTTTTATTTGTTTGGTGCCCGTTTACGTTGAATGTTGATCTTTAGTTTACGCGATTTAACTATACGTTAATAATTAAAAGCAAATGCGCAAAACTCTAAAAATAAATAATGGAATAATTGAAGTCATAAATGACCTGAAAATAAGAAATGTTACAGTCTCTACCCGTTAGAAGAGCCTAGTCCCCAAGGCTCAAGTCGCGACACTTAACGAAGGTACAGGTTTAGCAAAAAGATGCGGATACTTCTTATGAAATTGGTCTTCGCGTTCCCAGGTGAACTCAAAGCCTCTCCTGGAGTTCCATCGAACTTTTATGATGGGGATACGGATTTGCTTTAACCTCTTGACTTCACGATCTATAATTTACACTGGTTCTTCAACGAAGCGGAGTTTATCATCAATGTGTATTTCATCTAACGGAACTGCCAATGGCTCGTCAGATAAACACTTCTTTAGATTAGATACATGAAACATGCTATGAAACCTGCTTAAATGTTGAGGTAGTTCGAGTCTATAAGCAACGGTTCCCACTTTGGCTAACACCTTGAAGGGTCCAATATACCTCGGGTTCAACTTCCCCCGTTTGCCAAAACGTATGACCCCTTTCCAAGGTGATACCTTTAACATAACTCGATCGGTAACTTGAAACTCTAAAGGCTTACGCCTCACATTGGCGTAACTCTTTTGGCGATCACGAGCAGCTTGAATTCTTTGCTTGATTTAGACAATCTTCTCGATTATCTCGTGAATGAGTTCTGAACTGGTGAGCTGAGCGTCTCCGACCTTGGCCCAACAAACAGGTGATCGACACTTCCGACCATAAAGTGCCTCGAATGAGGCAGCTTTAATACTAGCATGATGACTATTGTTGTATGAAAATTCGATCAGCGGTAAGTGTCCTTCCCAACCATTCCCAAAATCTATCACGCAAGCGCGTAACATATCTTCAAGAGTTTGAATGGTTCTTTCACTTTGTCCATCAGTCTCTAGATGGTATGTCGTACTCATATCCAGCCGAGTACCCGTAGCCTTCTGAAATGACCTCCAAAAGTTTGATGCAAACCTAGGGTCACGATAACAAATAATTAAGACTGGTATTCCATGTCTCGTGATTACTTCCTTCAAGTACAGTCTTGCTAGTTTGTCCATAGGGTCAGTTTCCCTCATCGATAAAAAGTGTGCAGACTTGGTGAGTCGGTCTATAATTACCCATATGGTATCATTTCCTCTTTGCGTCCTTGGGAGTTTGGTGACAAAATCCATCTTGATATTGTCCCACTTCCATTGAGGAATCTCAGGTTGTAGCAACAAGCCAGATGGTTTTTGGTGTTCGGATTTAACTCTTAAACACGTCAAACACTTGCTAACATAGGTGGCAATGTCAGCTTTCATGTTAGGCCACCAGTATAGTAGCTTCATGTCTTGGTACATTTTATCGGAACCCGGGTGAACAGAATATTTCGATTTGTGAGACTCATTCATAATTAGAGTCCTTAGATCACCATAGCACGGCAACCAACTTCTGTTATTCAAACACAGTGTTCCGTCCGCACGCGGTTCCAATTTCTCCTTCCTGGGCTTTTTTAGGTCCTTCGAATTTTCAATCAGCATACCTCCCACATCTTCAGACTTGAGGTTTTCTTGTTTTCTTGCCTCAGTCTGAGCTCCTATAAATTGCTTGGGAAGTCCAAACCAATAGTCATCATTAAGGCTCGAACCCGCAATGGCTTTATTCGTTCTTTCCTGCTTAATGCGTCAGCCACTACATTTGCTTTCCTCGGGTGATAACGAATCTCACAATCGTAATCACTGAGCAATTCCAACCAACGGTGTTGTCTCATGTTCAATTCCTTCTGATCAAGGATGTGTTGTAAACTCTTGTGATCAGTGAACATGGTATATTTTGTCCCGTACGGGTAATGCCTCCAGATCTTCAGAGCGAACACTACTGCACCTAACTCCAAATCATGAGTGGTATAATTCTCCTCATGGATTTTCAGTTGTCGTGATGCATAAGCAATCACCTTTTCTCTTTGCATTAGCACAGCGCCCAACCCCTTGATCGAAGCATCACAGTAAACGATAAAGTCTTTACTTCCTTCGGGTAAAGCCAAAATTGGTGCACTACACAACTTTTGCTTTATCAATTGAAAAGCTATTTCTTCTTTGTCATCCCAGTCAAACTTAACCTTCTTTTGAGTAAGCTTGGTCATTGGCTTGGCGATCTTTAAGAATCCTTCTATGAATCTTTGGTAGTAACCGGCAAGGCCTAAAAATTGACGAATCTCCATTGCAGTCTTAGGAGATGCCCAGTCTTTAATGGATTCAATCTTGGCGGGATCTACGTGAATACCCTGACTGTCAATCACGTGACCAAGGAACTATACTTTAGGAATCCAAAATTCGCATTTAGAGAATTTGGCATACAACTGCTCCTTCTTAAGCAAATCCAAGATCAACTTGAGGTGCTCTTCATGCTCTTGCTTGTTCTTTGAGTATATCAGAATATCGTCAATAAAGACAATCACGAATTTATCCAGATATGGTTTGCACACCCGATTCATGAGATCCATAAATACAGCAGGTGCGTTAGTCAAACCAAACGGCATAACTTGAAATTCATAATGTCCATATCGAGTTCTGAATGCTTTCTTTGGAATATCTTCTTCATAAACCCTTAGTTGATGGTAACCCGATCTCAGGTCATTATTCGAGTAGACACTCGAACCTTGTAGTTGACCGAACAAATCATCAATCCTTGGAAGTGGATAACGGTTCTTTACTGTCAACTTATTCAATTCTCGGTAATCAATGCACATCCAGAATGAACCATCCTTCTTCTTGACAAACAAGACCGGAGCTCCCCAAGGTGAGGAACAGGGTCTTATAAAGCCTTTGTCGGAAAGTTCTTTCAGTTGGTCTGATAATTCTTTCATCTTGAACGGAGCTAATCGATAAGGTGCCCGTGCTACCGGCGCAGCACCAGGTATTAAATCAATTTGAAATTCCACTTGGCGGGTTGGTGGAATACCCGGAAAGTCCTTGAGAAAAACTTCAGGAAAGTCTTGAACTGTCGGTACATGTTCAAGTCGCTTCTCCTTCGACTTGTCCTCCGCCTTTTTTATAGTAACATGCGCCAAAAAGATAAAACATCCTTTCAACAAATACTTTTGTGTTTTGGTGCACGAGATGATGTTTAATCGATCTCGTGTCTGATGTTGCTTCCGTCACCATGAAAAATTAAGATTTCGTTGTCAAAGGGAACATGAACGAGCTTCTCATCACAAACGATCACGGCATGGTATTTAGATAACCAGTCCATTCCAATAATGACATCAAAACTACCCATCTCTACGGGCATCAAGTCGATGTTGAATGGATGGTTTATAAAATTTAAAGTATAACCCCGTATTAGTGTATTAACCTAAATTATTCTACCGTCAGCTAACTCAACATCATAACCATAGTCTAGAGTAGTTAGGATGATATCAATCAAAGAACTAAATGCGGTAGATACGAAACTTCTATCGGCACCAGTGTCAAATAATATTGAAGCATAACGGTTATTTAGGAGGAACGTACCCATGACAACATTAGAGTTTGGGTTTGTCTCGGCAGTTCCCACAGCATAAGCTCTTGCTAGAGCATTACCATATCCAGCCCGATTCCCTTGATTTCCATTCTTCAGCTTTGGGCAGTCACTCCTGAAGTGGCCTTGAACTCCACACTCAAAGCAAGTGATGCCTCTTGGGTTTGCCCCTTGGGCTCTCTGGTTGTTGTTGTTGTTGCTGTTAGTAGCAGGTCAGTCTTTACAGTCACGGGCCGAATGGCCAATCTTTTTGTAGTTAGTGCACTTTTAAGCACATGGCCCATCGTGGTGATAATTGCACTTGGTACATAGAGGTTTGGTTCCTCCAAAAGGCTTCTTATCTCCAGGCCCAGTAGTGTAAGCATGTGCCACATTATTTCTTTCGAATGGCTGTTGTTGGTTTTGGTTGTTCCTTGAAGTATCTTCAAATTTCCTCTTATTCTCTGCTTGACATTCAGCCAAAGTGAGCATCATTTTATCCATTATTTCGGTAGCAAACTCAATTGCCTCTTGCATTGACTGAGGCTTCGATGCCTTAACATTGCTATGAATCATGTCGAGAAGGCTACCGACGTACCTTTCCACTTTAGCTGACTCCTCAGGGAACATTCTGTTAGCCTTAAATATATTAAGTCAAACAAGAATGTTATCGGTCTTAGAAAGTCAAAATAGGTCTTGTATTGTAATAGGCTAGTCGAGTTCAACGGGCTTGGATTGTAATCTATATTGTCCGTGTTTCGGGCTCAAAGCCCAAGTTATGCCAAGCCCGGCCCATTTTAGAAAGCCCAAGTGCCTTGGGTATAAATATCCCTTCACCACACTTGGTGAAGGGTGTTGGTTGCAATTTCATTTCACTTGTAACTTCCCACTCTCTATCTAATCTTGTTTCTCTCTCTACTTTCTCTCTCTAAGATTCTTCTCATTTTCTAGCATCTTGGTATAGATTAGTGTTGTGTATTGGATTAACTAGTGGGATAACATGTGGTACCAGAGCTAAAGGGGTGTTTGGTGATTGAAATTCGTAGGTCAAAAGGAAGTCAAAAGAAAAAATCAAACCCAAATTTTTGGGCTTAGATGTGTGAATGTTTATGTTATTAAACAAGATCTAGGCATAAGGTAGCTAAT